>JAGFPH010008723.1:13119-43876 GCA_018207615.1 Philaenus spumarius
GGGTAAACAGTAGATATTTAGAAACAAAATAAAAATAAAACATCACTACAATACCTTGAGGATGGCTTTATTAGACTTCTTACGCGTCAAAACTTTATGTCTAACTCCATATCGTAAATACAAGACCTACCATAGTCTCTAAGACCTATCATATTTTAAAACTTTAGTCGATACAGGTTTGCATCTTTATCAAAGAACTACTACACAATTTTATTCAATGACTGTAAATTAAGAAGGGAAAATAAATACAGTAAAGCATTATTATTATTTTTATTATTACTATCACTCTGTGAGAACGTATCACCCGCCTGTAAATTTGCCACGATTGTATTGCATCTTAAACAGCTAGATGGTTTTTTCTTTATTCACATTAAACACACTTAATTCACAACTCTAACTTTCATTGTATATTTGTACCACTTCCCATAACTTGTTTTATTCAACTAATGTAATTCGAATCTCGTAACTTATACTTAAATAAAACTCCAGTACGTTAAACAATACAAACACAGAGTGGACTGTTTATATTTGACTTTGAACACGGATGAAACTCAAAGCACTTTCTGACGGGAATTAAATCTACAAAACAATAGAACCTGTGTTTAGTTCAACTAGACGTGTTTAAATACGTGCATTATACTACAGAAGGGAAAACCTCTTCAATTACATTAAAAGCATTGTTTGACTTTACTACTGCCAAGGGAGGAATTAGATTTACTCTTGATGCAGATTTTAGGTAAGAGATTGGAATCATAATACTCTGGAGGCGGTGGTGTTGTGTACATGTATGGATCGGTTCTGTGTATGTAATTACATACTACCAATTGTGAACGAAATTAAGCGTTCCCTTTACGGTAATTTACTTCAGTTGACAACGATGCTGGAAAGATGTAATGCTACTGATTCGGACATTGATTGGAATATCTATATTTGGTATGCAGCAAAGATAAAACAAACTCCATCTGGTACATCACGTAAATATCAATTTAAACTTATATATTTTCACATCTGTAACTTCTATTTATTACAGAACTTAAAATGACTTTTAATTTAAACATGATGTTATTTAGCTTCCAAGAATGCAATGATTATAATAATGGGTAATTAATTACCTTATTTTTATCCGTCGAGCACTCTAAAATATATCCTTTTTGGATTACCGGTTTCGGTGGTTCATGCCACCATCATCAGATCAACCTCAAAAATGATTCATTCCACTGTTGTGGAACACGTCGTAATAAACTATACACAATTAACACAAAACATTAAAAAACACAAACACTTGAACAAATTTAAAATATACACTGAAAAAACAACTTTACACATCACATGAGCACTCCTCTACACATGTCATTTCATGGAGGGCATGTGTACAACTGTGGTCTTGTGCAATCTTATATATGAGATAAGGATGTCCAATCATGATGGCATTGAGTCAACAATTTTATCTCAGGTTGATGGCTGTGTTAAATAATTCATTAGATGAATAATGCAGTTTATCATTTAACATATTTACTGGATCATATTTTGATGCACTATATATTTCAAATTCCTCTAGGTATGACAGCAAACGGCCCTTTCTGCATGTATAAAGAATTTTCAGGTTATTATGAAAATTGACGTATTTGTGGTCAAAATCAATGAGGTGTTTGGCAAAACTGGATCTCTGTTCAAATAGCGTGGGTTTAGGTAGGTGTTCTTTAAACCGTTTGGTGAAAGATCGTCCAGTTTGACCGATATAAAATTTAGAGCAATCACTACACGTAATCTTATATACACCTGATCGTTCATTCTATCAAAAGATGGATTATTATTCTTTGGCTTCAAAAAGTTGACGAGGTTATTTGTGGTTCTGTATGCCGAGATGATATGTTAATTGTGTATAGTTTATTACGACGTGTTCCACAACAGTGGAATGAATCATTTTTGAGGTTGATCTGATGATGGTGGCATGAACCACCGAAACCGGTAATCCAGAAAGGATATATTTTAGAGTGCTCGACGGATAAAAATAAGGTAATTAATTACCCATTATTATTACTTAAAATGACGGTAACTTAACTAATGACACGATGCTATTAAAATTGTCTTTCTCTGTACACCTGGGCGTACCCAGCGAGGGGCAGGGGAGAGGGGGGCAGCTGCTCCCTGGAAGCAAAACAAAAAAAATACTTACACTATTTAAAATTATGAAATTGGATTGCGGTTTTATGATGATAATCAAGAAAAATCAGAGAGGAATTTGTAAGCTAAGTTGAACTGAAATGAGATTGAAGATGCCCTTACAATCGTTAGCACAATTCAGAGTTTTTTAGTTTATCAGAATCTTTTAGCAGATAATTGAGTTGGATTTGGATTTGACGGATGTTCTACAATGGCTGAAAAAGAAGGTGGTGTACAGGCCATTTTGAAGAAAAAGTACAATAAATCTTTATTTTTCTATTGCTCAAGCCACAAACTAAATCTTGTGGCAAATGATGATAGCAAACTACCGGAAATAAGAAACTGAATTGCAACAGTTAAGGATACAATATCCTTCTTTCGTGAGTCGCCATCTATCAAGCCTCAGTGAGACCAGATGGTCTGATAAATACAAGAGCATTAGAAAGTTTTCAGACAGCTTCCATGAAATCGTCAATGCGCTAGAACATATCTTGGTCGAAGGAAACTATGCTAGAAGAAAATTTGCCTATAAATTGCTCTGTGCAGTTACTAAACCAATTCTCATCGTAGGTTTAATCATGATTGCAAAGTACTCTGCGATTTTGGAACCCGTTGTGAACGTTTTACAAAGTAAAAATATTGATTTGATTGTGGTGAGGAAACATATTGGTGAAATCCTTGAAGGATCGACAAGAAACTGAACATGTTTCTGATGAATTACTTAAAAAATCACATGATATCGCGGAGAAAATCGGCGTTGAGGTAACAGTTCCATGAATTGTTCAAAAGCAGAAGTAATCCGCCATCTGAGACTGCGATTAAATATTGGAGACGTTCCCTTATCTTGACTCTTTAACTTTATCATTGAATGTTAGATTCTCACACGAAAATACACCTGATTTTGCCTTATCCCATATTCATCCTTCATGTTAAAAATTACTTCAAAATATTTGGAAAAATGCAAAATCTTTCATGGAGTTTTATGAGTTGGGTGATATCTCTGCAGAATTAGATTTGTGGTATAATCTGTGGAAAAGGAAGGATTTAGCAGGAGACAAATTAAAGTATATTGAAGTGACTGCACTTTTGGAAGAGGATATTTATTTCCCTGCAACAAGTCATGCATTCCTCATTTTAAGTGCTTTCCCATCCACTACTGTTGAACGATCTTTCAGTATCCTTCGAAGGGTAAAGACCTGGCTGAGAAGTACAATGGGAGAGGGTAGATTGACTAGGTTGTGTTTGATGAGCGTCCATCGGAAATTCTTTAAAGAAAATCAGGACTGGATTGAAACGAGAGTTTTGAACAAGTCTTCTATAAATCCAAGAAATATGATACTAGTATAGAAATTTTTAATCAAGCAAATAATTGTAATAACTTACTTGATAAAGCACTGCTATAATTATACATAATTTTCTTAAAATTTTGGTTTTATTTACCTTTTCCGTGATAAAATGTTACAACCTGAATGACCATGGCTTGCCCCCCTCCCCCTAGTTTTGATCCTGGGTACGCCCTTGTCTGTACATATAATGGAGTTTAAAGTTTCAGAAAATACACACAAGTAGATGATTTATTTCACCCTTATCTGCGTCACTTTGGTTCATGTGGTCGAATCAGATCTGTACAAAGTAGGTTATTTACTTTAGTTTTCATTTAAATTGTGGCACTATTAGCACATACAGAGCTTTGATGTCGCAGTACTGTTGATAAGTGGACGATTGACTTTGTGTTATACAACGAGGAGGGAGGACACCTGTGGAATGCAACTTGAGCAAGTCCTTGATGTATATTATTGGAGATTGCATCTTTGATGTTGTACACGGCCTGCCTACGTACCTAGTTACTAAAACACACTCTGGCATTCTGTAAAAGTAAACAAGATTATCCACTTTAAATTTGTCTCCATGATAGTTCCAAATCGTTATACTCAGGTTGCCAATGTTGTCCTATAAGGTCATTCAAATTTTATTTTTGATTGTGATAATTTTATTTTATACATAGGCTATATATTATAGTCAAAAAACGTTTTGCGGGCATTTTTGTAACTTTTCAACAAATTTATAGAGAAAATAAAAATTTAAAAGTCTGTCTATATTTGAATTAAAATACGTAACTATATATTTTGGTTGTAAACGTCCGATCGTCTGGAAATAAAAATCAACAAATTTTAAATAGAAACTGTGAATATTTTATCTACAATTTCAAAGAATAAAACGACCAGGTGCTGATGAAAGAGGTCCCCCATGGTCTGTTGTAGAGAATAAACCATTACATTTATGTTTTAGATATACTTGCGTTGTTCTTTCTTGTCTTAAAATCATCACTTATGATAATAGGTTTTAAATAACGAAGAAATTGTTTTTTATAAAGTTAGGCGAAGAAAGAAACTACGAAGGCCAACTGGAAAGCCGATTCTGATTCAAAGTCAGTTGTTTCTGTATCTGCGGTTGTGTAACTGTATTCGTTTTCATGTAGTATCTAAAACTATGTATCTCTTTGAGCTATGTCTTTTGCTTCATTGTGTTTAAGCTTTAAATTTTAATTAAAAAGAAAATCTTTGAGTTTAAAATAAAATAGTAACATTATTAATATTATTATAAAAATGTCCAAATTACAATTAAGCAGCTGTTTCCTTAAAAATATAATTAAACGATGGTAGCTTAAACTAAGTAATAAACTCCATTGTAACAATAAAACTGTTGTGTGTTGGCATTATCTATATATATATATATAAACCAAATCCACTAACTCACTGATCACGATCTCTCAAAAACTACTGAACGGATTGGAACGAAATTTGGTATGTAGCTTCCTCTAGGGTGGTATGTAGCTTCCCATAGGTGCTCACTAAGAAAGGCTTTCAAAAAATTTGAAATTTTGGGGGTTCAAAGTTACTAAATCACGATTTCTCTAAAACTACTGAACGGATTGGAATGAAATTTGGTATGTAGCTTCCTCTAGAGCTGTAAGTGCTGATAAGAAAGGGTTTCAAAAATTTGAAACCTTATTGGGGGTTTGGGGATCAAAGTTACTAAATCACGATTTCTCCAAATCCACTCAACGGATTGGAACGAAATTTGGTATGTAGCTTCCTCTAGGGCCATAGGTGCTCACTAAGAAAGGTTTTCAAAAAATTCGAAATTTTAGGGGAGGTTTGTGGAGGTCAAAGTTACTAAAAATTCCCATAAGAAATACATAGTGTAATACATTTATTGATATAATATATTTTTTGTTAATATACATTTTAACATTTTAATCGAGCCAGCTAGTTTGGTTTAAAGTGGAGTATTGTTTTACAGTTTTTACGAAGAATGTCTTCTTTGAAACTCATTACTGAGGTGAATAGTAATAATAATACAATTTCCTTGAGAATAACTATATTTTAAAATACAGCTTAGCTTGTAGGACATTGTACCTCACCTATTTTATAATTTATTTTTATTATAGGTAGGATTAGCCATAACTTACTTAATACTGTATTCTAAATAATTATTTATTGAGTTTATGATAGATCAGAGTTATAATAAAGCTAATCAGAACCAGCAAGGGTATTAATCGTTGGCAAAGAGTTGCCGAAAAACTATTTTTTTAATCGTCGGGTTATCGTTGGGGGTCAGAAGGTTGTCAGAAGGGCTAAATCCGAATTAATGTTTCTAAACATACCTCTGCGTTTAAATCACTCCATGTAGCAGCCCTGTCGATTTAATTTTATTCAAATATAAAAACTATTTTTTTATACGATTGATAGTGATGACCGAAGGTACTTGGTAGAATTCCATAATAAATTTCCAGACAAACACAATTTTTTGTAATTTCTACAAATTTTTATTGTTGAATCTTGCCGACCAAGGTTTCGCCCATGACGGCATTGACGAGGCAGCTTTACAGACTAAAGAATATTAGAAAAACAAACGTGTTTAAACATAGAACAGTTACAACAAAGAAAAAGGAAAGAGAGTGGAGGGGGGGGGGGTCGTGGGGTACGTATGGTCATAAGGTTGACAATGGGTTTAATAGAGGCGTGTTGGATAAAATTCTACTTGATCGTTAAGTACGCCATTTTGGTTTGGTTTTATTAGAATCTATTGGGAATATAAGAGATTTAGCCTGGTTATTTCATTTAGTTTTCAACATTTTTTCAATAAGTTTAATATAATAACCATTATTCATAGCAATATGTTTGATGCAAGTTAATTCTAAATAAAAGTCATTATTAGACATGGGAATGTTAATGAGACGATGCAACATACTATGGAAGACGGATAATTTATGATTTTGAGATGAAGAATGTATAGTATTGTCCGTAAACGTAGGTTTCCTAAAAATACTGAACTTATTTTTCCCATCAACAATACAAAATTGTAGAAATTACAAAAAATTGTGTTTGTCTTCTAATAAAAACTATTAACTATCTCCTCTTGACAAATACATTAAAGCCGGTAGGTAGACATAATACGGGTACATAGCGTCTCCGTGTAAAATATATTCGTTACACTTGAAATAGAATTATATTTCCAAATGTTACAGGAGTTTATACACTTACTGGGAAACTGGATTTTACGAAGTTACGTTTTCGTACAAATTGAATTCTGTATAGCTAAAGCTAGATATTCAACCTACCCCTATATCAAGGGTGTGATATTGCACAACAGATGCGAACGTACTTTGATTTTACAACCTGTGTTGGTGACGGATTTGGCGGGAAATTTTATTTGTACCGATTGTATTCTAAATTGCTAGGCTTGTCGAGTAACGCTGCGGATATATATAAAAGATTGTTTACATGTTCGTTGTACTAAAAGTAAATATACATGTTTTGGTAATACTCTATTACTGGGTCAAATTAAAATTTTATAATATTTTAGTTAGAGAATAAATTGAACAATAGCTAACGAAAAAATAAATAACTAAATGTCGGTAACGTTATACATAGCTAATAATTAATATACTAACTTATATATGTTTACAAATTAGAAACATACTGTGACTGAAGACTGTAAGTTAGAATATTTCTTATATGCTTTCTTGTATATTGAACAAGAACTATCGAAAAAATTACATGTTGGAAACTTTGTAGATTAACTCATCGAGCGATAAGAAAGTCATCGGCTTTGAGTCTTGCTTCTATTATACGGAATGGCGTCTTGTTCTAAAATGAATCCGTTTCTTTGTGAAGTTTGTAGTAATACGATAATTAATTAGTTTCTGTGTTTTGTCGTTAGTTCTTGTTCAATACATACGCAAGAATAAAAAAATAGCCTGAAATTCTTTAGTCACAAAATGTTTCCAATTTGTAACATATATTGTATAAGTTAGTATATCAATAAATTATTTTATATTATTTTTATTATTGTCGGACTACAAGGGAAGACTACATTATCTTTTTCGTGCTACCGGCGAGGTTTACGTCGGTAAAACACTAGATGAATTGGACAATTTAGCCATAGATCATGGGGCCAAATACAATGGCTTCAGCTACAGAACTCATTCGCTAACTAAAATATTATAAAATTTCAAGATGACTCAGTAACAGTAGAGTGTTACCTTTGTTTTATGAGAATAGATTTGAATTTAAAATAGATTTTGTAAAACATACCGTATGCATATTTTGAACCACTCCTTCCCATATAAACAGTGGCTGGTCACATAGGCTTGCTGTCTTTATTTAACCAGTTAAAAATAAACACTCAAACAAGAAACACTTTGATTTTTTCGAACTGATTTGTATAAAAAGCATTGGGTAAAAGTTACGCTACTCCTGAAATAATAAAATTAATAAAAATAATAATAATAAATCTATCTATATATATTATAAAAGCCAAATACCATTGACTCATTGACTCATCACAGTTTCTCCAAAACCTCGAGGACAATAAACATGAAATTTGGCACTAATACTCTTTATAGGCTCTAGACGCGCACTAAGAAAGGATTTCTGAAAACTCGAAATTTTAGGGGTTTTTTTTTGGGGTCAAAGTTACTAAATCACGATTTCTCAAAACCTACCGAACGGATTGGAATGAAATTTGGTATGTAGCTTCCTCTAAGGCCATAGATGCTCGCTAAGAAAGGGTTTAAAAAAATTCGAAATTTTAGGGGAATTGGGGGGGGGGGGTCAAAGTTACAAAATCACGATTTCTCTAAAACCATCGAACGGATTGGAATGAAATTTATTATGTAGCTTCCTCTAGGGCCCTAGGTGCTCGCTAAGAAAGAATTTTTTTAAAAAATCTAAATTTTAGGAGAGGTTTGGGAGGGGGGTTAAAGTTACTAAAAATCCCCATAAGAAATACATAGTGTAATATATTTATTGATATAATATATTTTTTGTTAATATACATTTAACTTTGATTTGTCTATCTGTGCAAAGCCGGGTCGGGCCAGCTAGTAGGCTATATATATAAAAGCCAAATACCACTCACTGAATCATCACGATTTCTCAAAAACTACTCAACGGATTGGAATGAAATTTGGTATGTAGCTTCTTCTAGGGCCCGCTAAAAAAGGTATTCAAAAATTCGAAATTTTAGAGGGGTTGGGAGGGGGCTTAAAGTTACTAAAAATTCCACCAAACGGATTGGAGTGAAATTTGGTATGTGACTTCCTCTAGGGCCCTAGGTGCTAGCTAAGAAAGGTTTTCAACAAAATTGCAATTTTAGGGGGGGGGGGGGATTTATCAAGTTACTAAAAATTCCCATAAGAAATACATAGTGTAATATATTTTTTTTGTTTATATACATTTAACTTTAATTTGTCTACCCGTGCAAAGCCGGATTGGGCAGCTGGTATTCATATATAAATCATACTCAATAAACAACACATTGTTGTTAGAAGCACATGAGGTAAGAACCAGTGAAATGAGAAGTACAGTATTGCCGTACTCCGCGTGGAAAACATGTTCACTAAAAGTTCGAATAATGAACTTAAATATATTGTGAGTAAGGTAATTTAATATGGATGGAGACGAGCAAGTGATCGTACATTACTAAGGGTACGAACAGAACAAGTGGGTCGCGGTCGAGGTGGAGGTCGCAGTGGATGCTACTAGTTAAGTCGCGGTCGATGTCGACAGCACATAGCAAGGAGGTTACCTGCGCTGCTCAGCCGAGCTAGGACCACTGTCAAGTAAAGTAGTTTGATTAAATTTGAACGACAAGAAGATTGTGCTTTTGCGATGTTGTGTGAGTCAAGTGATGACAGTGATGAAATGTCAGCTGTCACCAAGTGGTGGCTGATAGGTAATATACACAACAGACGGTTTTCAGTGCATCCAATAAATTGGAAAAGAAGCCGTTTAGGGGAATTCTATCATCTTTTCCTCGAACTGAAAAATGATCCGGAACGATTTCATTCGTATATGAGAATGACGCCTGAGACATTCTCGTACTTATTGGAAACAACTATTCCCTATTTGGATTGCTCCGTTTCTCACCACAACTTTCATTGAACTCCAATCGAATCAGAAAAAAAGTTGGTGGTAACTATTAGGTAACTACTATGTGAAATTATAAATATTTGGTTAAATGTATATTATATTTTAATATTGTTCTTTTGACTCAATGACATTAATAAATTGTTTAAATTAGAATAAGAAATTATTTTCTTATAATATATTTTCCAAGTTATTTGCTATTCTAATAATTTATAAAACTAGGATCGTACTGTCATTTATTATTAATTCGAACTCTTGTTTTCTTTTCATTATTTGAATAATTCTTGACAATAGTTTGTAAAAAAATATCAGGTAACTACTATATGTGAAATTATAAATATTTGGTTAAATGTATATTATATTTTATTATTGTTCTTTTGACTCAATGACATTAATAAATTGTTTAAATAAGAACAAGAAATTATTTTCTTATAATGTATTTTCCAAGTTATTTGCTATTCTAATAATTTATAAAGCCAGGGTTGTACGGTCATTTATTATTAATCCAAATTGTTGTTTTCGTTTCATTATTGAACGCACCAATCACAGGGAAGCATCCTTGTAGACCGCGCAATAGACATCCATGTAAAACAAACCCATTTGATTTTCAAAAGCATCGATGTAAACCTCCTGGATGGCATCGCGCTAAACCTCCACCGCGACTTACTTGCTCTGCTCTCTTCCATTCACTACAATGTGTTTGTTTTACATGGATGTCTACATCGACCGCGACCGCGACCTACACCTCCACCGCGACCCACTTGTTCTGTTCGTACCCTAAGGGTCTGCTGTAGTGGCGCCCATCTTTGATTTTTATCCCATAAGAGCAATGCTAAATTTCAAACCATTTATTTATTTTTTATCATAAAATTGTTTCAAGGTCTCATTTTAAGCACACTTACAATACACATCCGTTTTGAATTTTAGATATTTTTAAAATGCTTTTCTTTTGTTATGTAATTGACATTTTGTAAGTACAAAGTTTGAGTTTTTTCCTAACACAATAAAAAATGAACAAAGAAAAGTAATTTGCAAGTTGGATCCGAAATTTTATAAAGAATATTTAGTTTTTTTTTCAGCACTCAATTACAAAAGATGGATTTATAAAATTGTTTGAAATGAAGCAATGGCAAAGCTCTCAGGTGCAAGAAATTGCACTGTTTAGATACGGTTATAGAGAAGCGCTTGCGTTTACGGTTGCTTTCTCGTTTACTGGAGCAGACCCTTAATTGTTAAATATGAAATCCTAAGCAAAAGTGTTTATTTTTTTAATTAATAAAAACTTAATGTTTATTATTTTCTGATGGTACAACCCAATCTCTTCCGCCAGTTCACAGTGAGGAAGGGTGGATGCATTAACCCTCTGTACTCTGAGTTAGTACAAATACTGTAATCAACAACAAATATTTAAAAACTAACAAAATGTAGTCAATTTGATAAATTGCATTTTAAACGTACTGTTAGCGTCACAACCTGCAACACCCCAACATTTGGTTTTAACTTCTTTTCAAAGCACCTACGGATGCAACTGAATAAAGAAACAAAGTTTTTACTAATAGATGCTACTAGTCTTAACTTTTGTCTGTACAAGAGTATAATCAAACTAGTTCTTACACATTTATAGGAATCAAGAGTAAATTGTTTATAAGTATTGAAATTTTCACTCACTCTTTCCTTCAAACCAAACTCTTATTCATAACCAAAAAATCTCCAGAAACTATTCTGGGACAGCCTTTAAGAAAAGCAATAATACATTTTTTTATCATACTGTAATATAATCAGATGTTTTAATGCACGCATTACGTCCGTAACCCGACTCTTTATTGTAGTAATTCAACAACTTGCTCAAAAAGTCAGTTATTCAGTAACCGCCTGACTTATTTATTGTATTAGGACCTAAAAGTATTTTATTGTAGTAGGACCAAATATTATTGTACGTAAACAATCCACTGCGGTTTAATTGCAACAGCTGTAACTTAAAAATGACCAGCTGATTTACATCTGGTAGTAGCACTGTCGCGCATAGGTTAAATCGCGTTTAAAATCTGTAGACAAAATTGTAATTTAATTAATTAAGTGTTCGTGTGATTCTAGTGCAGTATGATAAAAATTATCGTTCATAACTTGTAGCTAAAGTCCTTATTGGTGCTTGATCACAAAAACATCCACTTTAGCCTACTAGAATGTACTAGCATTAGTCATACACAAATAAAGTAAACATGCCATAAACAGCAAGTTTTAGGTGGATAAGTAAGGGCATTGTGATTGTGTTACTTCAAGACCGGTGTAGTCCGAATCATAAATATATTTAAAAAAATTGTGTTTATTAATCAAATATTCTTATGTATTTTATATAAATTATTGTTGCAGCTGCTATTAAAATTTCGTTGTGCCTTTTTTTTAATGATTTGTATGTTTTGTAAACCGTATATTATTTGTCTTGCACAATGTCAAAAATACTGAAAGAAATACAGTCAAAATTACGAATAAATTACGAAAGGTAAAATTTATGGAGATAAACCTTAGGCTAACCATAGTAAATATATAAAATATAAGGTGAAATAAATCAATAAAATGACAAAATTAATAAAATAGTGTAGAATAAGTTTAAAAAGTGTTGAACAAAATAATATAAAATATAGAGAATGAAAAGAATAAAGAAATATGAATTTATAACATCGGTCCGTTCTTTAGTTATCAATAATAGCAACAAATTAATTTGTCAAAGTATATTGCATTAAAAATGCACAAATAATGTATGAAAATTTATTATAAAGTAAATCTGTCTAAAGGGCTCATGATTTAATCATTTCCACTGCCTTGCTTCTATTTTAAAACTAGCTTTAGGTTTTAAGCTTTACCTGTCAGCCCGTCTCCTAAATCCCCTTCACTCACTTTACTAACTACCTGATAATCTGATTTTAATTAAACTTGATAAAAGTAGCATTTTTATATCATAAAAGTGCAAAAGTTTAGTAGTAGAATACGTGAGTAGATTGATGTCAACAGTTGGCTTCTAGTTTTTGATTGTAATATTGTGTGTTATTTTAATATTTATATCGTGTGCCTTTCTTAATAGGTTTTACGTCCTCAACTCCTCATCCAATATCAATGAATTCATTGCAAAAATAATTAATAAAAAGCGGTAAGATTACTTAATTCTTCTCGAAACACGATAGAAGTCAGTTGAGGTGGAGTAAAGCAACAACAGTCATGATGTTTCGACACTTATTAACACTTCCATAATTTACTTTAGAACGACGGGTCAGCCACATTTGATAAAATCCCAAATGCAACTTTTGTTAGTTTAACCTTGTTAGTTTTTTTTATAATATTGTTTTTACTAAAACTAGTTACAATAAAACTTACACTTAGTTTACATCTGACGAATACAATAAATACAGACCAGGTTAGCCCATCAGTGCTCCCAATTTGAGATGAATAAACTGTATGCTCAAAAGGCTTAGCAATCTTGAGTCGTCTGTATGTTTCTTTACTATCAAGCAGCCTAGACGCATCCTCGTTAATGTTATATTTCAGCAGTTTTTTTATGTCTTGGAGCACATTTTTTAATTACGAATATACCATGGCGCATTAATCATGGTTCGCCGAACTTTGTTTTGAATGATTTGCAAGTTTGCTTTTTTTTATCACATCCTATAGATGGATCCAAATTGGTTTCAAAACTTGTTTATACAGTACCAGTTTATTATGCAGTGATAATTGTGATCTTTTGCCCAAGAGCCAATACATTTGTCTTAATTTTATGTTCAGTTCTTCATTTTTATTTTTGATACGCTCCTACCATCGAATTTTAACATCTAATGTCATACCCAGGTATTTCGCTGTGTTAGAATGGGGAATGCATGTTCCGTGTATTACGATATGTCAATGGTGTTGAATCCTTTTATTTGTGAAATTAACGTGCATTGATTTGGTTCATTTATTTTTTGGTCCAGCTATCAATTAGATTGGTCGTTTCCTTCAGTTTCTCAGTTGACTTTTCGACTGAATCACACACAGATAACACTGCAGTATCATCTGCAGCAAATGCAGCTATACAACTGTCTGATTGCTTTGTGACTGGTGAATAGAAGATAGAGCAGAGGCCCCAAAACACAACCCTGAGGAACTCCTGCTTTAATGTCCTACAGCTCAGAATAAGCTTCTTCTTGCTTGACACGGAAATACCGATTTACCAGATAGGATTTCAATAACTGACTATAACCATTAGGAAGGAACTGTTTGAGATTTTCAATGAATAAAAAAGCCAAAATATAACGAATGCCTTTGCAACGTCAAGGAACACAACAGAACAAATTCTACCACTTTCAAGCGATCTCTCTATGACACCAGTGATTGTATGAACTTGATTAATAGTAGAATGTTGGTTTCTAAAACCAAACTGATGCACGGATATTGATTAAATTTCTGAGTTGAATCGGCGGAATCAAAATATTCAGGATAAATTTTTCCAATACTTTAGACTTGATAGGTAATAGCTAGGCCTATGAAAACTTGTTTCATGAGGGCCCTCGCCGGGCTTCGTTATCATTACATCGTCAGTTACTTCCCATATTCCATGGAAATGCTTCGAACTAATTACGGAATTAAATAAATTTGTTAATTTAACCATATCTCTTTTGGGCAACTGCATTAATTGCTCTCTATTGATGAGATCATAGCCAGGAATTTTCTTAACATTAAGGTTTTTAATTTCCTCTCCTTGATAGTGGTCAATGGAATGCTCATGTCAATCGGTTCGAAATCCTCACAAATCATATCATTTTGACTCTCGTTTGGTTGAAATGTACTTGCAAGATGGTTCGTCAAATGTATCTGCTTTATCCCGACTATTTCTAGTCCATTGACCGTCCGCCTTTTTAATTGGGTGAATATGAGAAATTGGTATTCTCAGATACTTCACTTTCCAGAGCGAAAACTCAGTTTTTTTTCATCAGTCAATTCAGATGGAAATTTATTTACAGACTCATTCTATATTTTCTTAATTTCTTTTCCTAACTGTTGTGCAATCCTGTTGAGGAACGTTTTATTTTGCAGAGCTTTTGTTTGGTGCCATTTTCTGCGCAGTTCCTTTTGAGAGCAAGAAGTTCTTTTATCTCTCTAGGATACTTCAAAAATACTTCTAGGATATAGAAATCTATAAGATCTAGTACTTTTTTAGAATCCGTGGGCCAGTAGGTTGGTCTGCCAGTTGACATAAATTCGCAGATACTCTTTTTTGCCGCTCCATAGATTTTTAATCAGTCTGACCCCCCCCCCATGCGTATGTTTTGCATTAAAATCTCAACCAATTAATTATGATAGAATGTCTTTGTTCAGTCAGTAGTTCAGCAAATTGATCAGCTTCAATAGTAAGTCTAACCTTGTGATTGAAATTAATTTTAGACAGTATCTAATCTTTTTGTATTCTAAAAGCTTGTGGCTTACGATGTTTTCCCATAAAAAATATCTTTTCGGGCTTTGCAATAATTTTGATTATTTTATTTATCAGTGCCACAAACTTATCCATGATTCTTGATTTAATCGATTCCCTTTAGTCGGACATGATATTTACTAAGAAAAATATAGTACAAGCTGGGTTGCCAACTGAAGATTTTACTGCTAAAAATAAACCTAAGTCACATAAATATTGTTTAAAAAAAGGAAAGTATTACTTAAATAGAGAATTAAGAAAGTAATAAAGTAAATAATTCTAAAACAAGTTAAACACATTTAGAGGTTTTAATTTAGAAAACAACTATTATAATACATTATTTTTAAATAGATACAAAAGATGAAAGTAATTCCATTCTGTTGGCAACCATGAGTGCAAGACTAATCTCGCTACTTGATTTATATTAAATAAACCTTCTGTACAGATATGTTATTAATTATTATTTCCAACCCACACAAGTATATTTTAGTTTACCTAAGCTATCATATTATGTTTTAACGAAGTTATTTACATGTTGTATGGGAGTGTAAATAAAGTATTCTTGTGGGAGTTCTAAAACTAATATTGACTGCGTAGGTCGGCTAATTACTTTAAGGGTATAAATAGAGATGATATTATATGTAAAGGTTGAAATCCAAGAATAAAATCCATATAAACGTTTTTAGCTTATGAATTAGGTTTTCAGGAACTCCAAGAGGAAATAAGGGTTCCGTTCCTCCGACCATACCGTTCTAATTTAACATTTCTTATGAAAACAACAGTATAAATTTCTTCTTTTTTTTAAATACTGTATAAGACAGACGTAATCTTATAGCAGGCTGGGGTGCTTAACAGTAATATTGTAAAGCAATAAGTGGACCCGATCGGTCACCATTGGATTTCTTCCTTTGGATTGTAATTGTACAAGACACGATAAAACTCAGTGGAGGTAAGTCCAGAAAAGCAGCTGACCATCTCCATAGTGGCTCATGCCATTATAGAGAAATCAACAAAAAGATGTATTTACCATGATGTTGAGCACTTTGAGCAAGTGCTTTAAAAATATTAAAAACGAAAGCTTATAATAATCTTTACTAATAAGTTAAAAGTATACCTGTATAGAACTACTTGGTAAAATGTAATGTTAGTTGTAATAAAAATGACGTATCACTTGGAAAAGGTTTTTGATGTCATTTTCTAAATTTATACTTCTTTACCTATTAAATGGTTGGGTTTATCAAACAATTTTTGAGAATCATCAAGTTTAGTTGGCCACCCATATTGAAAAATGGCAAACATTTTTTTACATTTCACATAGGCTATTGTTTTTTATTGCCTACATCAGTTAAGGTGAAGTGTTATAATTAAACTTTGCTTTAAAATCAATAGTTAGTTTCTGAGATAACAATGTAATGGTGGCACCCTTAAAAAGATCACTCTGTACAGATTATCATCATAGCTTCTAAACGATTAATTTTAAGACGTTATATATCTAACAAAACTGTTTCGTTTTTTCAAACATGTGATCAATATGTAGTTAAAAGGGTGGGCTCTAAAACCCAGGTTGTCATGAAAGGTTTTGGAAACAGGAGGAGATAATGTGTTTTAGGAAATGCCGCCATAGTGCAGTAAAAATAAATTATGACCTGGGCAAAATTGCAACACAAATGATTCTTTTTGCATTATACTGTGAGAAGTGTCTATTTTAACATACTCAAAATCCCCATTAACCCCGGTCCAGGAAATTAGTCAAAATCCAAGATGGCGGCTAAATTTTTAATATTGCATTTAAAAATTTGTAACTTCGTTATTTGTGATGTTATTTCAATGAAATTTGGCAGAAACATTTAAATTGTAAAGATAAAAGGATAAAAAAGAACCACTGAGTTTACTTCATTTTTTTCAAAATGGAGGCCATTTAAATATATAGGTAATTCGTTTTGAAATATTTAAATGGCCGCCATTTAAAAAAAGTTGTGCACTCAAAATAGGTATTATTATGTACTAAATCATGTCATTTACATTGTACTTTTGTATTACCTTCATAAGAATCGTTAAATATGTTTTTATAATTGTATATATTTTACATTTCGTTATTCATATTGTTTTTTACAGGTATAGTTGTGGACGATGGAAGGTGATACGACTTGTACAATTTGCAAGAAAGACACTTACGGAACAGACAGTGCAGTGTTACAAGCAAAAGGGTGCAAGTGCTATCAATATATGCAGTCAAACCAGAGGAAGTGATGTTGTAGCAGTTGAAGGGTGTAGAGTACATATTGACAGTCGTAAAAGGTTTACTGACAAGAGAAAATGCAATGCAGAGTCAGATTTTGCAAGTGCTTCAGGTGTTAAGAGGACCAGTCGCTTGACCTCACAAACTTATGATCCTAAATTTCACTGCCTCTTTTGTGGAACAATTGTAGATTTCTAAGTTATAAAGGAGGGAGATCTGTCATCTTTGACAATTTACTCGAAACATATGACAATCTAATGGAAGGTAGCATACATTTGAAGGATTTAGAATCCAATGAATATCTGAAAGAAGTTTGTGATGTATTAGATTCTAAGAAGAGTGAGCTAAGATCTTCCTCAAGGACCAGCCTTCTTTGGCTTAAATATCAATCTGCAGTAGCTATCATTCGTAACCTCATCACTGCACATCGTTTAGGATCATTTCCAATGCTACTTAAAAGTCTTACAGAAGCCCTGCCCATTTTTGCAGCATCTGAGCATACGAATTATACAAAACCAGTTTACCTTCACTTACAGAACATGACTGAACTTCAAAACTCTCATCCTGAAATCTATGCAGTTTTCAATAGAGGTGGTCATGTGATACGACGTACTGATAAAATATTGGCGGGATTGCCAGCAAATTTGGTAATTGAGCAGTGTTTAATGAGGTCACTCAAGACAAATGGAGGTCTCACCAGAGGTCCATTGTCCGAAATACAAAAAATTACTTGGATGTTGGCAATGCACAGGCATTCAGAATACAATAACTCAATGCAGAAGCTAACAAACGTTGTATACGAGTCTAGCATAAAGATTTGACGTAATCACGAAAGAAACGAGACAAGGAAGATTCAGATAAGATACTTCAGCCACTGAGATCAATTTCACCTTATTCAGACGATCCAACTTTGCGAAACATTGTAGCTGGTGTCAGTAGCTGAACATGTGAATGTTGAAACATTTAAAACTATTGGTATGGGACATTGTAAAGAAGATGAAGGGCCAGGAGGTGTTTTCTTGTAAAATGAAACGAAATGACAAGGCAAAAACAATTTCTTCTGTATCATTCATTAAGTTCAAGAAAGAACCCACTACTGACCCCTGTTATTTCAGAGATTGATTATGTCATCTTCTTCGAAGGAAATTGATCTTGCGGAAGTAATGAAATTTGAACTGTGCTCCTTTCCTCCTGCGTTATTTAGTCCAACGGTATTGTTGAAAGCAGACAAGCCAAAAATATCAAGGGCGTTGATTGCACTTGTTACCTCAAATAATTCTCATCCATTTGTAACAGCAGGAGAAAGTGATACGAGTTATGTGCTCGATGGAGGGTCCTTACTGCATCGCCTGCAATGGCATAAAGACAGTACATTGAGGGATATAGCAAAATCTTATGCGTCGTTTGTGACAGCTAATTATGTACAAGCAACTGTAGTTTTTGATGGTTATACATCAGAATACACAATAAAAGACATGTTCGCCGAACAAATTCAATTTTCCCTTCTGTGAACTTCACACCAGACATTCACAGGAAATAAGGAAATGTTTATCACTTGCAAACTATACAAGTCGTATCACCTTCCATGGTCCGCAATTATACCTGTAAATAAACAATATGAATAACGAAATGTAAAATATAAAAAATTTTTAAAAATATATTTAACGATTCTTATGAAGGTAATACAAAAGTAAAATGTAAATGGCATGCTTTAATACATAATAATACCTATTTTGAGTGAACAACTTTTTTTAAATGGCGGATATTTAAATATTTCAAAAAGATTTACCTAAATATTTAAATGTCCGCCATATTGAAAAAAAAATAAGTAAAGTTAGTCATTATTTTTTATAGTTTTATCTTTGTATTTTAAACATTTTTGCCAAATTTCATTGAAATAACATCATAAATAACAAAGTTATAAATTTTTAAATTCAAAATACAAAATTCAATCATCTCTGATTTTGACTGATTTCCTGGGCCGGGATAAATGGGGATTTTGAATATGTTAAAATAGATACTTTTTACAATAAAATGCAAAAAGAATAATTTGTGTTGCAATTTTGCCCAGGTCAAGCGAATTTTTACACCATTTTGACTGTACTACCATGCTTTATAATAGTGTTGACACGTTCACTGCTACGAAATTTTCGTGTTTCCTATGTTATGAGCTGACCTTTTATTTTTTATATTTATAGTCTAAATGAGTAGGAATAACTTTATTTTTTATTTTTGAACCTTTCAACGTAATAATTACTAATATTTTAAAGCGGACGAACAAAGACTTAAAATTGGCGTGCGAAGCCAATACAATGCTCTTTGTTTTGAAAACTGTCCCAATACGGGGGTTGGCATGCGAAGCACGTAATGCTCTGTGTATTGAAAATACTCCCAATACGGAGGTTGCCGTGTGAAGCACGCAATGCATTGTGTATTGAAAATTCTCCCAATACGGGGGATGGCGTGCGAAGCATGGAATGAACACATTCTCATAGTGTTCAGTGTCAAGCTCACATGTGCGTCCTTAGCAGTGAACGTGTTAAATTCAATTGCGATATATTCAGCCGTTACGATTGTGATAGGCAGACAATCTAACGATGCAATACTAACACGAGAGATAAGTAAGCAATATTCGCAAAGTTTGATAACGTTAAAATGAATAAAATACTCGTGTTATCTATACAAATCCAAGCACTCAAAAGTTTTACGTAAATCACCTCCCTTGTCTTTTAAATAAAGCAACTTAACTGGGAAGTAATGTGCAGAGGATGTGTCAAGGGGAGTTGTGTATTTATTGCTAGAGTCTCATCTGGGAGCGTGACACTGTGTAAATACTTGTAGGGCTTGGGAGTTTGTTTAAATGAAGGCGAATTCATAAACTGGAAAGAACGAGGGTAGCGAGTGAAGACAATTTTAGAAATCGATCATTACAAGAGGAGACACCAGCCTTACACTTCGTGACATCTTTACTCCGTTCACAAAAGTTTTGGTTTATTCAAACCTATCTCAAAGCAAAAAGGTTAAATCATAATAAATGTCTAAATCAAAGTAAGTTTATGATTACTAAGCTAATACAAACGTAAGTATGAAATCTGTGACCCATCTATTTCAAATTTACAAATATTTTAAAACCATTTTTTGTCCTACACATTTTTAGTCTATTTGTAAAGTCTTTTTCCCCAAGAGTTTGAGGCAACTTCCTTTACATTGATATATAACAGGGAAGACCTTGTTGTTGTACTTCAAGTGTCACTTCCTTGTTTCCTTTGCTCATATATTTTACAATTTCTGTTTAATTCAGTAAATGTGTAGAATTAATTATAACCTCAAAGTGAAGATAATAAATAACAAAAATTGTCTAAACCAAAGCAGTTAATACACATGGTATATCAAGAGTTAAAATTTCCTTTGAAATTTTGAAATACATAATGATTCGAGTGTCATTACAAGGAGTCCCCGAAATTTCTGGTCCCCTTTTGTAGATTTGTTTCTGGGATCGAGACAAACATGTTTCAGAATGTAAACATGTGCTTACTTTTTCGAATGTTTGTACGTGTTTTTTTTACAAAATATTTGATATCTAAAGAATGGTTTGACATGATGTTATACATAACAATGATTTTTTTTTAAAAGTAATTAGATTACCCTACCATAGATTCAAACCTAAATTACCCCATAACCGTAAATTAATTTCCTATTGGATGGTGTAACCATCAACACATTCAGATGATGGATAATAGTTAAGGGTCGGATCTAGTAAAACAGAAAGCAACCTACGACTCCCTAAAGCGGCGGTAGGTTACGCGGACATTGCTAATCCTAAATCCATTTAAAACCCGCAATTATTCAAATAGCGTTTTTTAAAAAATACCAAACTCTTGGGGACAAAATTCTTCATCCGAATGGCTTGGTAATTTTTCACTATAATTAATAGTTACAACGTAAAAAATAATTAAAATCACCCTATAGCGGCGGTAGGTTACACGGACATTGCTCAGCCTAAATCCATTTAAAACCCACAATTGTTCAAATAGCGTTTTAAAAAAAATACCAAAATCTTGGGGAAAAAATTCTTCAGGCGAATGGCATGGTAGTTTTTCGCTATAATTATTAGTGACAACATAAAAAAATATTAAAAATCAATGTTTTAAATTGTTAATAAATATTAAACAAAATATTTTTCTTAGTTTTTAAAAAGCCATTTGCATGCATATTGACCATAGCTTTAAAATGACATATCGTTTATAATTTTCCGATCAAAATTAAGGAAAAATTTGGATTTTAATTTAACATTGGTCTTATGGAGGATCAGCCAACATGGCCGACAGCTAGAGCCGACCCTTAAGTTAAAGATATTAACAACATACTTAACCACAATATTGGGATGTTTTGCATACTTTTACTCTATAAGATATTTATGTATATACAGGATGTTTCGCAATGACTCTGCATATTCTATGATATGATTCAGCACATAAGAATGAGAAAAAAAATCAATCGAACTTTGTGTCGGGAATAGTATATTTCATTACTAGTACCGAAAGTGGCACTTTCCGGTGCGCGCCCAAGTTTCATGTGTGAGGCGGAGCCGAGCATGTGAAAGTGTGTTTCACGTACGAGGCGAAGCCGAGTACGGGAATAATTGGAGCAAGTGCCGGAAAATCACTTTCGGTACAAGTTATGAACGGTACTTTTCATCACGACGCAAAAATACACACAATGCTGAAGAAGAAACCTCAGCATTATATTCCTCTTCATATCTTTCTCTTGATTTCTCTGGTAGAAGGGTTTTCATTATCTCTGTAGCTTTTTGTATCAAATTGTCAGGAATATTAGACATATTTCGAGAGATTTTAAACATGCGCTATAATAACAACACAGCAAAACTCATTTATACCTATTCCTGTTTTCGGTTTACATTGTTGAACAATAAGAACAGCTGATATAAATTGTAAGAATAAACGGCAAAGCGACGTCAGAGCGCGTAGCGGGCAAATGGAAAACTAATTGAGAGCAAGGGAAAACAAATTTAGAGCAAGGGAAAATCAGCTGATCGTTTTTCCCTTGCTCTAAATTAGAGCTTGGGAAACGATCGTTTTCGTTGCTACCAGCTGACATCGAAAGTAGCTACTTTCGGTACGGAGTGATGAAAATGCTTTTTTCCCGATAGCCACCATTTTGTTTTTTCACTAAATAATTGTATCTAGAGAACGGCTTGACTGATTGAGTTTAAACTTTGCATGAAGTTTAACCTAACAATGATCTGTTTTGAGAAAAATAAATAATTATGTCTAATAACGCTTTTCACAATGGCTGCTGTTTGAAAACTTCAAACTTGATTTATTCTAAAACCGTACATTTAACAAAAACCTTTAAGATATCTTATTTGTAACCCTTTTTATTCTGTATCGGTTGGTGTAACTTACAAAACAATATAATGAAGGATAATAGTTAAGATATGTGTAATAATTGGTTAGATAAACCCGGTATACCAACACAGTAAACACAAAAATATTGTGGTTACGTTGTTATTATCTTTAACTTAACTATTATCATCCATCCGATTATTTGATAGTTACAATATCCGATAGGGAATAAAAGGGCTACAAAAAAGGCGTTTTAAAATTTGTTGTTAAAATGTACGGGTTTTTGGTAATTTAGGCTTGACATTTTCAAACAGTAATCATTTTTACTGTTTACAAATATAAAATTCTTAGGTATAACGTCATGTCCAGTTTGATCTCAATCGATTAACCCGTTCTCTAGATATCAATTATATAGTAAAAATCACATACAGACAGTCGAAAAAGTAAGCACATGCTTACAGTGTGAAATATGTTTGTCTCGATCCCACGAACAAATTCACAAAAGCGGACCAGTGAGTTCGGGGACCTCCTGTATAACAGTTAGTTATTGCTATTGCATTGATTAAACATCTTCAAACAGCAAAGCTAGCTAGTGATTTTAAGTGGACAAGTTGCATTTTTGAAAACTATTTATTTTCCTTTCTTTAAAATTAATAAAAAAATCAGCCTTTCCCCCAAGTGATTTCACCACTTAGATTGATATAAAATACATAGACTGTAAGTGAACAGTTTTCACGTATAATATATTATATGTGTATTTTCTGTTGTGTAAACTTAACATTATATAAGTTGTTTGTCATATAGAGTGAAGAGATTAGGATTCTGGGATTTAGTAAAACAGACTAAGCCGGCTCCATCCTTTCTACTCATCATCAAGCGCCTCCACATAACAAGCAATTCATGACATAACAGATTTTAATCATAATATCAAAATACACTGACAGTACTTACTAAGTGTTGCACGTGTAAAAAGTTGCAAGAAGTAATGTTTTATTGAATTCATTTGAAATTACGGTATTTCAACCTATAAATCAATATTCTCATCAAGCAAATAACCAAAACAAAACTGCACATATAATAAATATGGCTTTATGCTGTTGATTAGAATATCACTTATAAGTTTAAACATTTACTAATTGTGCGGACGTACGCATACAATAGCAAATTATTAAGAAAACTCCTTTCTAAAGCGAACCCTTCACGATTACCTTATCATAATGACATTAATACTTATCGTGTAAGTGGGACAAAACTGGAATGATGCCTGGTATGATAAGAATTAGGATTTTCTGATTTCGAGTCGTCAGTACTAGTTCGTTGTGGGGATACAGTAATTAGTAATGACCACGTAGGGGTGCACCATCAGTATTCCATCATTACTCAGTTCATCGCCAAACAATATTTATACCGAAATGAGAGACTGTGAACTAGCTCCCAAACAAATAGATTTAACTGACACTTCAAGTGATGCAGGTGAAATTCTACGTCACTTTATTGTTACGAATGCTACTTTTCCAGAACTGTGGAATCACGCAAACCCAAGTTATAAATACAAACAATAAAACTTGTTTACAATAAAAACATCAGAAATGCAGCTTATGAGTTAATTATTTCCAAATAGTAAGCAACTATAAGTGCAGATTATTTGGATTCAAATGAGAAAATATATTAAGTTTAATATAATACAGGCTGTTCGACTTGTTTTAAGGGTAGAAGTCATTGCAAATGTATAAGTCTTTTTATAATTATTGTTTTTATTTAGTTACAAATTTTATAATGGATTTCACCCACATTGTAGATTAAAAAGACGCTCTCCAGTTACCGTAGTCAAAGTTAAAACCAATATTAGAAATAATGTATTGCACTTCATAAACAATAACGTGCACAACACATACACAAACACTACACACAGAAGTATGAACGATATTTTAAAAAAAATATAAACGACGTTTCGCGAAGAAATTTTAACACTGTTTACAATTTACCACGGCTGTGTTGTGTGCCGTATGTGGGACAAACATCTCGTCCTTAAAAAAAAAACGGATTTCAGAGCATAAGAAAATAAATGCATTTCTGCTGGTGATGTTAATCGCTGGTGAATATGTTATAGCTAACAACCTAACTAGACAACTGTCATCAGCAGCAGCACAGCTACTTCAGACTCGGACCTTGGTGGGTCGCCGAACTCGGGACATCAGATCATCACTCGGCTGCTAACTGGAAACTACTACTCATTGACCCAGAGCTAACTACACTGTTTCTGTTTCAGCGAACGACTTCTCGGAGCGCCATGATTCCTCGGCCAGTGCTGTTTAGGCCATCTCTTGGTGTCACCGATTTCTCCCAGAGTTAACTATTCATGTTACTATCTGTTTCAGCACCCGTCCATTTGCCTTTGTTCCCTTCTCAATTTTGGGCATGCCGCTAACACATTTCTGTTTCAGCGAAGTTTACATGGCTTCTTGCAGTCATTAGGGGTTTTCCTTAAACGCTGCTACGCTCTCCCCAGTGAGCTGTTTTAGGAGGGGGAGGTGGTTTAGTGGGTATTGTCCTTTCGGGTCGACAGTACCACAGTACCTTCTCTGGAGAGAGGTCGGCGTAAATGCATTCCACCTACCGAAAAAAAGAAGAAAAAAAGCTAACAACCATGCTATTTTCTGGGACAAGGGGTCTATTTTTACTTAGGAGAATAATTGGAGAACAATGATATTCAAAGGGACAGGGATTACGTCTGTAAGAAGAAATTATATTTCTCAGCATAGTTAAATTATTAGTGAGGTGTATTTATCCTGAATTCGAAATAAATTAATAGACTTTTTGACAGACATAGTAAGAATATTGATAACTTAAACGTGGTGGGAGTTGTTCCTCAGAGAGACCTTCAACCGAGGCCTCAGTTATCCAGTGTTATTTACTCTGAGAGTCTTAGGCGTCCGTTCAGTTATTTACAACCTTAAGACGCGAAGTGTATATATTTAAAAATATCGTTCACAGTACTTCTAGTGTTTGTGTAGGGGTTGTGCGTGTAATTTTGTATGACGTGAAATATATTATTTATAATATTGGTGTTAATTTTGACTATGGTACCTGGATAACGCCTTTTTAACCTACTGTACAAGGTGGGTGAAATCCATTAGGCCTATACAATTTTCAACTATTATATACCCCATCAGTAGTCATGGCCCCTCTTGAGCCCCAACATGGGCTCTTATGGGACTACGTCTGAGATGCGTTGCTGACTTAAGCGGAGGAGTGGGGGTTGTTAAATACATGTATATGTGTTAAAAAGTTGAGCGTGTAGTGATGTATGTATGAAACTTTGTGCTCCGGGGTCAGGGGCTCCTCCCCCAAAATTTCGAAAAAAATTTTTTTCTAAAAAATGGGAAAATTTTGAAAATTGAGCACGGGGTTAAGTTCAAAAGCTGTATTGGACGTAACGTAGACATTTACCCTACCCCTACCCGCCCCCTTCCCCCACCCCACCCCTAAAATTTTGAAAATTAAAAATTTCGAAAAATGTGTGAGGGATTAATTTAAGATGTTTAAAAAGTAAAATAGACTACCCCAAGCCGCCACCCTCACTAGTAGAGTGTAGTGCACTTAATCGACCTTGAGATCAGCTTGATGAGAGAGCTGCATTTGGACTACACTATGGCTACAACCCGACCTGAAAACAACCCCCTTCCCCCACCCCCACCCCTAAAATTTTGAAAAATTCTATATTTCGAAAATTTTTTATAGGATTAATTTAAGGTGTTTTAAAGTAAAATAGACTACCCCTTCCCCCACCCCACCCAAAAAAAAATGTGTAAAACTAACAATTTCGCGGGTGATTAAATTATGGTGTGTAAAAATAGACCCTGTCAGCGGACGTGACGTTATCGGTGGCTTTAACGTGACGTTAAAGGGGCGTTAAGGGGACTTAAAAGGTTATCAGAAGGCGCTGGAGTCACCCCTAAATTTTGAAAAAATTCAAACTTCTAAAATGCGTTTAAAGAAAGTGTGGGATATCGTTTTATAGGTTATTGGGTACTAAAAAAGTGTCATAGCGCTACTATTTTGGACAAAAATGTTGGAAATACCATGTGGGCTACAACAATGTGCTATAGTGTATAAGAATGTCTGGGAATTCATAATATGCATTACGGATTGTGTAAAACTGATCATTAACTTGCAACGACTTTTGACAATAAATAATAATGTGTTATAGTGTTTAAGTAAATCGTATTATCTAGGAGTGTGATTCAGACAGCTGAATCCTTCACCCCCACCCCAAGTGGATTTCCAGTGTCTTGAAATAATAATAAACATTTAAATTTTAGTGTGACTGAATAACCGTTGCATGCGTTCAGCCTTTTCGTTGATGATAATATATTGATCATATTATCTAGAGATTTTGGATAGATTACCTCTCCACCGCTGACTGTCTAACCTATCCAATCGCGGTAAATACTTACCGACAAATATGTATATAACTTGCAAATCTTTCGACTTAGTGTACGAACTATTTATATACAAATTCTATTGTAAAATTCTAATATAGTAGTAAATGCATATAGTAAATTATATTATCTATGAACATGGTTTGTGTGAGGCTTATTATAGAGCCTTCTAAAATACTCAAACCTGTAGGTACTGTTCAACGTAGTATTAATATGGGTATTAATTTGCTGACTCGTCTCATTCTTGACTACTTCTCGTGCCGATCTTTCCAACTTAAGGTCTTATAAGAAAATCATATTGTAAGGCTTAATACTTGACCGTCTAAAATTATCCTCAAATCTGTGTATAACATATTATTAATATTTACTCCTACATACGTGTTCTAAAATTCTCAAAACTGTCTGTACTATATAACACGTTATTAAATTTTACCTATGCTAACTTATTTGTGTGTATCTAACACTTTACAGGACCTTCTAAAATACTCACACCTGTGTTTTTTAATGTTTAACACAATAATAACATGGACCCTTATGGGCCTACTTCTGAGATGCGTTGCTTACCCGTTCTCGACTTATTCCCGTTTTGTACTCATCAAAACAGGTAGTGAGGTTTATAAAAATATTACTGCAAGGTATTTACAGCAAGTAAATTATTATAATTATTAAAAAGCTGCAATAATGAAGTTACAGCTACATAGTATTCCTAATTATTACCTCAGAGGTGAAAAAGGTTGTTACCACACCAACAAAATAAACAATTATTATTTCAATGAATCTTCTTCGTAATTTAGGTAGGATGTACGAAGAGAGGAAACATTTTCAACTTTTAAAGAAAGTAACTTTTTTTTTTCTTAAAAGACAAATTATATATTTTTATATGGTACATTCGCATATATAAGACTATAAATGTGCACACATTGTTTGTTTTATGTATTGACCATTGATGACAAAACTGATATTATTTAAAACTTAGTCTGGCTCAGAAGGTCAACACGTTTCTACAACTGCATATTCTTCATACTTCCTTTGTATTGTACTTTGGCTTATGTAACGATTAATTCGTAGAAACTGTTAAACAACTGCAAAGTAAATTTATTTAGATTTAAATATATGTAAACAAAATTACTATATAAAGGATTCCAAGGAAAATTCGTTAATTTGTCTATTATAGTAGAACATTTTGTTTGTTTCATTTGAGTTATTTTACATCTTACCAGAGAAGATACTACAATAATAAAGATTTTATGTGTACGAAATATACATAATAACTACACTAAATACATTAATACTGTACCAATCTTACAAAAGAATAATTAAGGGAACGGAAGCAATACTGGGCCACATAGATTGGTACTGTTCAAAACTTACCTTTAAATTTAAATATCACCAAAAGTAGGAATATTTCAGCTTATCTCTTACAATGCACAGGATACCTAGAGGTTAGCTCAATAAACCATAGAAATAGATATAATTTTTGGCTTTATTAACCAAAATAAAAAAGTTTACATGCCCTTAATACAAAAGAAATTATTAATATGCCCTTAATACAAGAAAAGTTTGAGATTTTAAAAAGAAAACATATATATTTTATTAAATTGAATTTAAAAGCCCTCCCCAAAAATAAAAATCAAAAACCCTCCCTTTTAATAATAATTACAGAATTTATACAGAAAAGATTAACAAGTTACAAAGTTTTAACATGAAATACCATGGATTTGTTTTAAGAATAAATATATATATATGTCGTTGGCCAACTCTAAAAGGTAATTATAAATAATTGAATAAATAGACAAAATTAATTATGAGACGTCTCTCTATATATAAAAAAAAGGTGTAAAATTTCTAATATGCAGCCCTTAGGGCTAAGGTCCGAAATGTGCTAGCTTGCTCCTCCCAATTATTAAATACTAACATATCCTAAATAGTACACATATACAAAATTACTTTTCAAAATACAGCCTATTTAACATTTAACACAAAAGAAAAAGAACAACTGCAGATTGTTCATATGTTTTAATTAAACTCTGTCTCTAACTAAAACACTGTAGAAACATATTATTATTTTTTCTTTTAAGTTCTGTTAGAAAGTAGGCCTTTTCAAGGTGTAGCTGTAGAGTAGGTTATGCCATTGTATTATTTAATATCTCCTGGAGTTGAACCAGTATAACTGTATAACATAAATAACAATTCCTTTTTAGAAAACTTGCAGCTAATTTAAATAAGCATAAAATGATGGTTCTTTGAGTTGGCTGTTTTATTAAAATTTGTAGCACAAGGTGACAAATTGCTACTTAGATTGTAATGGTTAATACAACATGTGTAATGTTGCATAAGACTGTCTCTACATGTTAGCTAAGCCACATGGTAACATAAAAAAAATGTTAACGTTTAGTTACATATCAGTAATATTATGCTTATAGCTTATTAAAAGTTTTCAATATTGGTTACACTGTAGAAAACTACACAGTTATAGTTAATTAATACAGAGCAGTTTAGGCCAGTTTTGTTGAAATATGTTTAGGCTTTAGTAATAACCAACATGGTATCGGCTTTAAAGTTTTTGTAGGCTGTAAGGTTTGCATTTAAAATTTAGGCTGTAGTAAAAATGAAATACATAGGTTTCTCTATTAAATTGAACAAAATGAGTTAGGAAAGTTATTCATAAACCAAAAGTGGAAATGACCTTATTAAGTTTTACAAGTAAATATTTTATAATTATCAAGGTAAAGCTAAAATATTCATACCTGGTATCCGGAAAGCAAAGGTTTAGAAGAAAGTTATGTTATTTAGCGACACACCGTCGTTAATCGCGACTAAATTATTTAAAGTGTAACAACATAACTACGATTTTGCAGCGTCTTAAGGTTTTTGTTCGTAACAGGCTAATGGCCGACGTTTTAGGACATTCCTATGACCAAGCAAAATTTAACTGACTAGATAAAGAAACAGCTGATCGGTTGTCAGACAACGACCTCTGTCCAGTTATGCACGATAAGAAACTAATACCGTACAGAGTCGACGTCTGGCGGAGAAAAGGATAACTATTTGGGAGTGTCGGTAAGGATAAATGATAGAAAGGTTGTAAACTGTCGGAAAATAGTATTTATTAAAGGAAAAAAAAATATAGGTGGCGTGGAAATCTAAAAACGTCACAATACTGAACAAAAAATACTTCTTATAACTAAAATCATTAATATTTTAGGTTATGGTGAATTTTATTTGTTCTCAACATTTAATTTTGCAAGCTTTTAAAACTTATGGAAAACAGGTAACCGTACCAGTGAAGCCAGTTTTTTGGGTTTACCAGCACGAATTAAGAACAGAAATGACTGTAATTTTGGCGTAACCAACTAAGAAGAAAAAACAACGGTGAGAGAAAAGCACATTGCACAAATAATCTTCAATAATCTAGGATCTAGGTTTTCAAGCTTCTTAAACAAGGGTACTCTCCATAAATTGCTTTTGTATCTGTTGAAAATAGAATTCAGGCAACTTAAGTCTGAAAAATGGCTCGTTTAGTCGTGATAAACGTATTCTGTTTAGATTTAGGCATATCTTGCTTTCCTTTTGTAGCTGCACTTAGCATGACATACACATATAATATTCGCAAAGATATTTAACTGCCTAAATAAGGGCAAGTAATGCTCAAATTTTAATTTATATAAAATTGA
>JAGFPH010008724.1:13763-25196 GCA_018207615.1 Philaenus spumarius
TCTTATAATATTTGTTATAATCTCATGTTCGTGTAAATACTGTTCTTTGTTGTATGACGTATTATAAATTTAATGGATTGTTTTCTTATTCAAATTTCAATTTAGATCTACAAATGATCAACAAATGTGGATGTTTGTATAAACATAGACTTATATGTTTTTTATAGAATTATATTTGTTTGTATTGTTTCTAACTCCCTTGTAACCAAGGTTTCATCTAAGTCAACTAATAACGAAACCTATCATTTTTTACACTTTATTAATTTAAATATTTTATTTGGAGTATACCAAACATTTTACAGTACTATTTAATTTATCCTCGGGTTCATGGTTAGACTGAGTTTAGTTTTATATACTTCAAAAGCATTGTAATTATATCGTATTTGGTCTCAATTTGCTCAGAATTATATGTAGATCATAAAAAAACTAAAACGAAAAGAAAAAAATTTGAAATCACAAAGTTGTCATTTTTTATTATGCTCTTGAGTGGGTGAGTCATTGACTACCTGCGAGAGGTAGGTAGGGCCTGCTGCGGCAATGCTGGCGAGTGTGCGTGCGTTGGTGGAAGGGATGTTAATCACTCAGAGTCCTTCCCAATTCTAACAAACTATAGAACTAAGCTAAGTCTTCAGCTTTGTTTCCAATAGAAGGTATTGTAACGTGCCTAATTAAAAATCTGTGTTGATAAGATGTTTTCAACTTTGACTGGCCGCCATTTTCGATGTGGTTAAGATAGAGACCACTAATTTGTGCCACTCTTCTTCATTTATCAAGGCCTTTGAAAGGAAGTATCACTTGATGGGGGTTTGTATTTAAGATTTTCGAATTATCCTCTCAACCCTCCATTTTGGGGTAAGGGGTGAAATGGTCGGTTACACCAAAATTCATCTCCCTGTGTCGTATAGAGCTAATCGAAGCTCATTTATTTATTTAAACTTGTTACAAAGTTAAGGGGGGGGGGGGACTTTTTTACACAAACTATACAGAATGGAACAAAGTTAGTGTTAAAAACTCCGGAAAATGGTTCTATTTGTCAAAATAAATAGAAAATGAAGAATAATGTTTTTTCGAAAAACGCTTCATTTTCCAAATATTCGCCATTTTGTTTCTTTTACTAAATAATTAATATATAGAGAACGGTTTAACCGATTTACTTCAAACTTTGCATGAAGTTTAACCTAACAATGATCTATCTTAAGAAAAATAAGCGATTATATCCAATCATGCGCTTTAAAATAGCGGCTGTTTGAAAATGTCAGACCTATGTTACTCAAAAACCGTACATTTTTTAAAAAAATTTCAAGGTACCTTTTTTGTAGGTATTTTAATTCCCCATCGGATGATTTAACTTGCAAAACCATCGGATGAAGAATAACAGTTAAGTTAAAGATAATGACAGCAAATGTACATACAATATTGTAGTATTTACTGTGTTGGTATTGGATGCCGGGTTGAATAAACCAATTATTACACATAACTTAGTTTTATCCTTCATTCGATTGTTTTACCAGTTACACCAACCGATAGGGAATCAAAAGGGCTACAAAAAAAGTGTCGACATTTTTTGTGAAAATGTACGGGTTTTGAGTAATTTAGGTTTGAAATATTCAAACAGCCGCCATTTTGAAATGCATGATTGGATATAATCGCTTATTTTCTTAAAGATGAATCATTGTTAGGTTAAACTTCGTGCTAAGTTTGAACTCAATCGGTCAAACCGTTCTCTAGGTATTAATTATTTAGTAAAAGAAACAAAATGGCGGATATTTGGTAAATGAAGCGTTTTTCGAAAAAATATTATTCTTGATTTTCTATTTATTTTTACCAATAGAACCATTTCCCGAAGTTTTTAACACTAACTTTGTTCCACCCTGTATAAAGCCCAAAGGAATATTTACAAATTATTAAACAAAACATGAGCAGATTATGAGTTACACCTAAAATAAGAGCAAATCAGCTTACTAACAAATAATTGTACTAGCTAACACGAATACAAAATGAAACGATTAAACTACACAAAAACTAAACTATCAGGGCCTGCTACTTTGAACACCTGTATGGCATTACAACCGATTATTTACGCATGCGTACTCGATCAATATTCATTAGGCCATTGTATTATGCTTGCATTGCTTATGTTGTATCGACCCATATTAAAAATCATTCTCTCCACTTTGATCTTTAAACCGAACCTTTCGTTTTACACGTGCAAAGTCCTTTCAATGTCAAACGAAGGTCGGGGCGATCGATTCCGTGGTAAAGACGTTACACGTTGGGTCCGTTTACTTTCATTCTTAAAATGTTTGGGTTGTTGAACCCTAGTTTGTAGTTTTAATAGGCAAATGTTTTGTTGTCTTCCGCAGTCGGATATTTTATTATAGATCACCAGTTGTTGAAAACGTTAAAGTATTAAGATATTAATTATAATGGGGCCTTCACACTTACATCACTTGCATAATTGTAAGAAAAATAATTTAAGTCCTATTACTTTAAATTAATTCTTGTATCTATCTTTGTATCTATCTTTATATCTATCTTTATATCTATCTTTGTATCTGTCGCGGATCTCGAAAACAGCTCTAACGAATTTAAAGAAATTTTGTATATAGGTGTAGTTTTGATTTTTAAGTACACCCATGATATATAGTTGTACTTCGTGTAAAAACGCAATTTTTTGAGAAAATCTAATTTAAAAGTTAAAACATATTAACATAGGGTCTTATGGGTTGCCATGTTGGTTACAAAATAACAACGAATAGTAAATAAAGCGATCAAAACAGCTGTTTATAAACAAGCCAATTTATACTGTTTTATCAGCTGTTCATTGGATAGTTTTTAATTAATTACTGTTAAAAAAACAAGCTAATTTATAGTACTGTTTTAGCATGTTGGAATTAGAATAAATTGGGCCTGATTTCATAATTTATTTTGTCAAAAAAAAGGTAAGCTTGGCAAACATGGATAAATTCTAATAGTAAATTTTGTAATATAGGCGTGGCTCATTTCTGAAACATAGTATTGAGGTTATGTTAATCCTGCAATAATTTTTACTTATATTTAGGCCTGGTTTCAAAACTGTAGTTGACAGAAGAAAATAGAACTAGGACTAAAATCGTAATGAAAGCCTCTCACGTTTCTAAAGCATGTATTTGAGGTTATAATTAATCTTGTAATTACTGTTAATATATTTAAGCCTGGTTTCATAATTTTACTATCCTATGTACAAACGAGCCAAAGATTAACGATATTCTTTAGTGAATTTTTCAACTGCGAGCGAAGCGAAGCAGCCATCTGAGGCCGAAGGCAGAGGCGGGGTTGGGAAGCGAAGCGTCCAGGGGCAGAGTCCCTAGTTGGCCTATATTTTAGGAAGCACGAATTACTATTTACCCATTACAGCAAAATAAAAACTTACTCGTGATTTTTAGGCGGTGCATATTTCGGCAAAAGTATGCATATTCGTTCTTGCATCGGTCAACCATGTTCGGATTTTAAGCACTTCACAGGCTTTTATAATTTCGCCTACTTATTTTGAACCTGTAAATAAAACTGCGTTATAACTATGCATTCACCGACTATTGGCCGATAGGGCGATTCAAGAAGATGTGCAGAAACTTCGGGAGCTCATTCCACATGCAAAAATAAAGAAAAAAGTTAAATAAAAATATGTCCGGAAACGCTTCGTTTTCCAGATATCCGCCATTTTGTTTATTTTACAAAATAATTCATATCTAGAGAAATGTTTGACCGATTGAGTTGAAACTCGGCATGAAGTTTAACCTGACAATGATCTAGCTCAAGAAAAATAAGCGATTCATAAATTCATAGATCTGGAAATGCTTCTTTAGAGAGTTACAGCTGACGAAAGATTTCACCCGTGTTTCAGATTACTCACAGAAACGAATCGCAGTTCTGTAACTGCAGTAATTTTTGCAATATTTGACCCTTAACGCCAAATTCGGTCTCATAAAACATGATATACAGGGGTCCTATTTTATTAAGTTTATCTGCCCATCTTACGTAGGGTAAATTAAATTAAATTTTACACCTTAACTTTTTTCATTATTTTTTGCTAGTGGAATCAGCTCAGAAAGAGCTCGGAACATTATGCAAATAACTTATTATTTTATCACATAATAACATTACAATATTTTGTTTCTAGAGTAATTCTGGGTATTGTTGACAACTACCAAGAAATACATATTTCCTTTTTTTTGTCAATATCTCTGTTATCCTTTGAGCTACAGACAAAATAAAAAAAACAATTGTGTTTGTCATCAAACAAGCAAACTTTTTTGTCTCTTATCATTTTTTTTTAAAGTTAGCGGTTTTTGAGATATTTGACATTAAAAATTATAAACGGCCGCCATTTTAAAAATATTTAAAATAATGTTCTAATTTTTCGTATAGTGATAAAAGGTTACGCAAAAAATGAGTACCGGTATACAAAGTTTGAGCTCAATATCTTTTGTATTTCCAAACATATTAAGTATTTTGTAAAAAACACATACAGGCAGGCAGACGAAAAAATAAGCACCGTAAAATTGAAAATATGTTTGTCTGGATCCCAGGAACATATCCACAAAAGGGGTCCAGAGAGTTCGGGGAAACTCTGTATTTAAAACTGTATTCATTCTAAGTTACCAAATCTATCATTTGTAAATGTCCACAGTAAAAGGAATGCATCCTACAGTATTCGAAACTATTCAAAGGGTTTCGTTTTTACAATATAACATTTGTTTCATAAAAGGTCCCGTCCTGGAAAAAACGTGACCACAGTCGGGAGCACGGAATAAGGCGGGTGAGAATTTTTGCGCTGTTGCCAGATATGGGACTGGCAAAGCGAGGAACGGTCGAGAATCGCTCGCTCTGCGGCACGATCTGGCAACACTGAGCGTCCAGTGTTGCCTAGTCCGAGCGCCATTGCCCACGCCAACTGTTGTCCATAAAACTTGTAAATAAAACTGTTCTCGTTTTGAGTATAACGGTTAAATGTTTGTAAATATTTGCTAAATGAACAACAGTTAAACAAATGACCAACCAAATCAAATCATTCAATATTTTCAACCCTTTTATTAAAAATCAAATATTATTAGATTTCTGTATCAATGTATCTATTCAATAGATTATTATAAGCAGTTAATTATTATTTGAAAATATACAATTATAACAAAATACTACGAGGTGCTCTTCTTCTTTCAGTTATTGATTTCTTTCACTTTAAAATTGGATTTACACAACTTTTATAAATTAACGAAAACGCAATACAAAACAAGCATTAAAATATACTTGATTATGAAAACTAATGAATAAAAACGGGAATCCAGAATAAATAAACAACGCGATCGGACCAACGGAACGTTTGGGGCAGGACCTTTTAGTTTTGCGCGAAATTTTATTGTCGTCAATCAACCACTTTAAAAACCAAAACGGTGCTGTGGAGACAAAAAATGTTGAAACAACAGTCTTAGTACGTGTGATTTCCTACAACTTTCCTGCTGACGAAACATCGCTACTTGAAAATTTTAGAAAATCCTTGCTTACTGAAAATTCTAAGTCAGATGATTCCTTTTAAACTAAAGTTTCCATTTTACTTTTTCAATGTGCACAATTACGTAAAAATATATTTCAGTTAGAAAATGAGATAGGTAGAATCCTACACCTTTCCTCTAAAAAGCTGTTTTTTTTAAATTATTAAACATAACTAACCCATAAGTCACCTACAGCTAAGGAGACCAAACAGGTTAACTATTTGGTCTGGTAAGACACTACGTTTCTTAACTTGCACGATCTGACATCAGCGCCAAAATCCTCACCCACCTTATTCCGTGCTCCCGACTGTAGGCAGAAACTTTCTTCGTTACAATTTGTATTGTGAAGGTAAGACGTGAGAGAGGGAAGAATGCAAAAAAAAAACTAATTATAATAACCAATATAGTTAAGAACTAAACTTATTAATATGGAATTGTATTGCGGAAAAAGCAAAACTGTTTTCTTTTGTGAACATCAACTCCTATAAAAGCGAGTGTACGTCCGTACATTTGTACATACATAATACGTACATACGTGAGTAAAAATATAATATAACAGCTGATTTCACCCATCATCCGCAATGCTTTAAGGCTCGGCTCTCCACATTCAAAACTACGATATTGGGTGCCAATTTCAATGTTAAATAACCAAAACATACCTTCACTATTAAGCGTATTTTTGTGCTGTTTTTGTTAAAAAACGAAAGCTGTATTTTTTTTTCTTAAAGTAAAATACATTGTGGGTGTTGATTGCTAAGGTTTTTTGCAATATTTCTTTTTGCAATGGAGTAAAAAATTTATGAAGTTTACTATTTTTTACTATTTATATCATACGTTTATGAAAACAATAAAACGGTTTCTGAAAATGTATTCGGCAGTCAACATCCGCATATGACAGTACTTCAAAATGAAACCAAATTTTTAAATTTATTCCACGAATTAACGGAAAAAAATTACTTATTCTGTAGCATTGCTCTTATGGGAATCAGATTCAATATGGCGGGCAGGGAAGCGCCCCCTTAACAACACCTATCGTAGATTACACTTTGAGGTTATGTTTACAACTTCAATCGACAATACGATGTCTTGTAAGATAATAGTTTTGTTATATGCAGGGCTGGAATAAGGTATAGGCAAACTAGGCAATGCCTATGGGCCGCCACCAAAAAAAGGCCACCACCAATGATAAAAAAAAGTTATATTGTTAAAAAATAAATAAAGAATATAAATTTTCAAATTTGAAATCTACATTATTGTGCAATTATTCTTTTAAACATTTTATGTATCACGTTAGCGATGCGGTGTACCGTTTTCTTTACAAAGCGCGCTGATGGACAAGATTATAAAAATACAGACTACTAACTTTATCGACTTCATTGACCGAATTCATTGACGGTGGAAAGGTACCGGACTCAATGCTGTGTGGGAAAGGAAGTAAGAAGCCTATTCCACATTCTCGACTAGTTATTATAGTTGACAATATCTGAGTCATCCTAAGCAGAGTTTCTTAGTTTTTCATTTTCATTTGCATCGGTTCAGAATGTTTACAACAACAAAAAATGTTTACTTTTACGCACCTTCAGTATATTCAGAGGTATATGCAACATACGATAACAATACAGAAACCAAAAATGTTTCTTACCAAAGAAATTATTTTAAGTTTATTCAAGGTACCGGTAATTTCTAAAAAAAATATAGCCTATAGTATTGTTATATTATTTCTAACTTAAAGTTTTTAAATCTGATTGTAGGTATTCATATCTTTTGTATTTAAGTAAAAATTATTTAAAATATGTGACCTTTGTTTTTATTTTAACTATGTGAAAAAAATCTTGAAAATGGATTTCCTTAAGTAGGCCACCACCAAAGTTGCCTATAGGCCTGATATTATAATGCGGTCCTGGTTATATTATGACCTAAACAAGAAACCCCAAATTACAAGTTCGAACCCATAAAGAACAAGCATTCCAAGAGGCAAATCGTTCAAAACATTTTTTTGAATAAAATAACGTAGCCTCGGGTTTCAGATTTTATTTTATTTACATTTTTGTAACCAAACGTGCATCCAACCAAGACAAACCTAGAAGTTTATAGCTACGTACATTTATTTAAAAAATGTTTACTTTTAAAACAGCTTTTAAATATTTAAAGTTCTCTTCGGTACAATCTCAAACACTATTCCCCTACCCTTCTTCTCTTGTACTCAATTCCCTTTAACTTAACTGCGTTATTCATCCCCGCCATTGATTTGTTATTTATAATACAAGGAGGCGCCTTATCAAGTGTCGCTCTGGGCAATTAAATTGGTAGAATATCATAGTCTACAATCTATACACGAATATTGCAAATGTACTGTTTGCGAAGCAGAAGTAATACCAAAAGAAACACAATTAACGAATAGTTAATACTGTAATTGCGTTTTAAACAGTCAACAAAATAGTCCCAGCGCTGAGACCATGTGTTGCTTTGTATAGAATGGGGTGCCCCACCCCACCCCATCGCCCGACTCTCACTTGCAAGTCGGCCAATGTCATTGCAAGGTTAAGCCGGTTGAATTTCAAAAACTGAGCAAACCTCGCAAATGTTTTACACGAATTTGATTGAAATTGTTGTAATTTGATTGTGAAAACTTGTATATACTGAATTTAGGGAAATGTTCAAAACATTAGCACAACTCCGGGTTCTAGGTGTACATGGAACGGAAAAAACACTTGTAAAATGTAATTAATGTTTTTTTTTCGTTTTAAAAACGAAAGATTTTAAAATTTGCACTTTTTAAATGTGAAAAATAAAAAGGATGTTTTAAGAATATAAAACATAATTTATAGTTGCTTAATTTGTATTAATTTTCACATTTTTAATAGCCTAATTACTGTTAAGAAAAATACACCAACAAACGTACAAATAAAAAAAAAAACAAACCAAACAAAACAACACATTTAAACATTTAGGCAAAACCATCGAACGTAAAAAGGTAGGCTATTTCGTTACAAACACCATATAATTATATGATTTTTAATTTTTGAATCACCCTGTTGTACTAGAAGTTAAGTACTTAATATGCATAGGAAAAGGTCAAACTTTATTCTAAAATAATACTCATGAAAATCTGCACGAATAAAATATTGTAAAATAACATGCATACAATTCTAAATTAATCTATTGAATGAATTGTTTATTGAAGTATTTTTAATAGCAACATTATTTAAACATGATTGTGTTATTATTTTCCTTCAATTCAATCATTTACAATATCAGTTTAGAATCAATTTTATTAAGCTTAATAAAAACGCTAAATTATAAAAATATTGTTTTCAAGATTAAATTTCTATTTAAAAAAAATAGACCACGCTATTAAAAATTATGTCTCATATTTTTTGGAACATCTTGTATTTAATATTAAATGTTTAATTCCCCTCTATATTATGCCTGAGGAAAAACACCAATTATAAAAGAATTTAGCTATATTTCAAAATACCGAATTACTTACACGTAAATCCAAACAAAATACCACTTAACAATCTACACCGAAAGAAATTCTAAAGAAAACCTGTTGCAACAAAAACATACTCAATATTTACAAAATATAAACTCACTTTCATTCCTGAATTTGGACATTTCACCGGTGCAAAGCGCGCGCACTCCCGCCGTTCACGAATAATAAACACGAAATGTGCCCCCGAAAACACAAACTTTGACGACGTCCGTTAGGAGAGGGGGCCGGACAGTTTTGACAAAATAGAAGCTATGTCGGCGCGTAGTACGCATGCGCGATCAGACGGAGACAGCGGTACAAGCCTGACTACTCTAAGTTTGCATAATTAGTGTAAAGATGTTTGTTGTGTATGGTTTTAAAACTGTGTAATCGATATGGCATGACACGGATAGTTTGATAGATCGTTGTTTGTTAAGTAATTAGACCTAGGATAATGTTGTACGGGTGTTATCAGACCTGTTACGACCTAAGGAAAGTTTATTTATCGACCATTACAAACTATTCGATTATTACTTTCTCACTATACTATAGCATAGAGATCGCAAAACAATTGTAGTTGAGATTTTTGTGGAAATATCCGTTTTGGGACCCCCTGAGTCCAAAAAAGTGGTTTTAAAAAAAATGTCTGTCTGTATGTATACCAAGCTAGAGAGAAAACTATTCGATCGATTTCGAACAAATTTGCACCAAACATGTCAATTAGGCCTGTATAGATGCACGAAAAAATGTTTTAAACATTTTGATAAACAACCCCCTTTTTGGCAAAAAAACCCCCCAAAAAATCAGTTATATTTTTTTAATAAAAAAAAACGGCTTTAACGATTTTCATCAAATTTGGCTTATTTGTAGCCCTTAACGGACCCTAGCATATGCAAAAAACCGTATCTTTCTAAAAATTCTCGTTTAGCTAGTAATAATAATAATAACTGATTTTTGGGGGTTTTTGGCCGAAAAGGGGTTTGTCTTTCAAAAAAAATTTTCACGCATCTATACAGGCCTAAATGACGTGTTTGGTAAAAATTTGTTCGAAATCGATCGAATAGTTTTCTCTCTAGCTAATAATAATAATATTTATTAGTTAATATCTCCTACTTTAATATCCCCTCTCCTACCCCTCCTACAATTATGAAGTCACAGTGAATCTGTTTAATAATTTAAATATTTTTGTGAGAAAGTATGTGCCAGTTCTGGTACCGTTTATTTTTTGAAAGCTAATAAAAAATCTCCCAATGTTTCTAATTAGACGGGTCAATGAAAGGTTTTATTTCCAAAAGTCCAGAACAGAACCGAACTTAATTATTTTTAGCGAATTTCTATAGGAAAGATGAGCTATTGCTGATCCTTATGGTGAGACCAAGGTCTTGAGTGATAAATGAGCACCGATCATGGTCCCCGCAGAACACGTTTTGGGGTGACATCTGTATACAGGGTGTCCAGTAATTACGGGATCAAACTTCGGGGAACGGTTCCATGGGTCAAAATAAGAAAAAATGTTCATAAAAACGTAGGCCCGAAAACTCGTTTCCCAGATATCCGCCATTTTGTTTTTCGTACAAAATATATCTTATCTAGAGAACGGTTCGACTGATTGATTTAAAACTTGGCACTAAGCTTAACCTGACAATGGCATATCTCAAGAAAAATAATCGATACTATCGGGTCATGCTTTTTAAAATGGCGGCTGTTTGAAAATTTCAAACCTAAATAACTCGAGAACCGTACAGTTTAACGAAAAATTTTTTAAATTTTAGTTAACAATTAATTGTTTGAATTCAATAAATTATAATATGATTTAAAAGTTTATTAAAGTGGCCGAAAAAATAATTCAAAATAGTAGTAATTTACTTTCACTATCTGAACGTTTCTTAAAAAACAACAATATTAAGAAATAGGAACCTTCAAATGGGCAAAACGCCTTGAAGGCCCTAAATTTTCTCATTCTGATGGTATAAAACATATAGTTTAAAATTCTAAGTAGTTTGTAGTTTATAGTTCTGATAATCTTGTATACACCAACATTCTTATGTTCTTTTGTTTTGTTTGACTGATCAATGTAAGTAAGACCTTATTTCTTTTGTTTTTTATCCAATTTTTGTATGTATAATTCTCCTATTTTTGTATGTATAAATCTTATAATATATTTATTTAGTTTTTATGTATTTAGTGTTACGTTGACATCAGTCTTGGCAAGTTTATTTCAGTGTTTGAACTGGGACATGTGTTTAGTTATTTTTGTATTTTGGTGACTTTTGTTTAATTATGTATAAAAAAAGAATGATTGTTATTAATTTGTAGCAGATTGAGGAAATAAATACATTTATTATATTATTATTTATTATATTATTATTTATTATATTTGTAGCAGATTGAGGAAATAAATACATTTATTATATTATTATTTATTATATT
>JAGFPH010008725.1:17890-36851 GCA_018207615.1 Philaenus spumarius
CAAAGATTAACGAGATTCTTTATCGAATTTTCCACCTGCGAGCGAAGCGAAGCAGCCATCTGAGGCCGAAGGCCGAGCCGGGGTTGGGACGCAGAGCGTCCAGGGGCAGAGCCCCTAGTTGTATTATAATTCAAACATCTGTTGTTACATATTATAAATAAAACGGCTGGTTTGGATCAAAAGCTGAAGGATGTGCAATACCACTGGGGTAAAAGTGGAGGAGCCAGGCTTGAGAAGGCTGGCCTATGAATCCTATGATATTACATTGGTAAAGCGCTTGGGCGCCACCAGAATGTCGCTTGTATTTACTTTCATTTTTACTAATTCCGGTCTTATTTTTTAGTTCCGCTATGTTCGTATAACATTTTAATTTTCAGAAAGCTCCAATGTATAGTTACTAGGAAACAAAATTCGCCCCAATGTTTTACTGCTATCAAGTTACTCGACTGAAATACATGTTTTTCATCCTGTTTATAAGCAAATATCTTTAATACAAATGAATAATTTAGAGTTTTTGTCACCTGCAAATTATAATTCAGATGTTCACGAACGATTTCCTGCAAATTACAAAAGATTATCTTAAAAATTCGACGAAAGATAAGTTATATTGAAGAGGACTGTATTTTCCTGTTTCATCCTGGTATTCCACACCATCACAGTTTTAGGTAAGCCTATTCTAAACCACCGCATATTTCTTGAAGTAATTTATTACCATAACAACCTACTTGGGAAATGTAGAATAGGTAAATTTTTTTCAACAACCAGCAGATTATTATATTATCTTTTAATTGCTTTTTATTTCATATGGATGTAACAAATACAGTAATTTAGAAATAATTAATATTATAACGAAGAAATTAATAATCGAATATGTTTACATTTTGTATGAAGATGTACGAATGTTTCCGAAGTTAAACAAATGGGTATTTCTTCTATAAATTTGCATAAATGAATATACTGTTGATGAAAGGAAAAATGTTGTTGTATTTATATCTATTTTATGACCTTAGAGCAAATCTTATAACGTATATAGCCTATATTAGTTCTATAACTCTTATTTAAGTAAATCTACTTCACAAGACATTATATTATTGATTGATACAAACATAACCACAAAGTTTATTCTACGATTGTTACAGATGATGAAATCCGCTGTTATATTGTATTGTTACCAACGTACATACTTATGTAAGGACGTACACTCGCTTTTAGAAGATGATTATTTTTGCTTGTACTATAACAGCAATCGTATCCTCCATATTGTTTTGTTTACTTTGTTGATATAGGATGCTGGTTTGAACAAACCAATTATTACACATGACTTAATTATTATCCTTCAACCGATTGTTTTGACAGTTACCCATGTGCTATAGGGAATTAAAAGGGTTACAAAAAAAGGTATCTTGACATTTTTTGTAACAATATACGGTTTTTGGGTAATTCAAGTTTAAAATTTTCAAAATCCGCCATTTTTAAACGCGTGATTGGATGTAATCGTTTAGTTTTCTTAAAATAGATAATTTTTAGGTTAAACTTCATGCCAAATTTGAACTCAATTGGTCAAACCGTTCTCTATATATGCATTATTTTACAAAAGAAACAAAATGGCGGATATCTTGAAAACGAAACGTTTTTGGATGAAATTTTATTCTTCATTTTCTCTTTATTTAGACCCAAGGAACAATAATTATACTGAGGTTTGTGCACAGAGTTTGGAAACATCCTGTAAAGTGTTAGGCCTACTGATATAAATATAAATTATGCATTGATACACTGATATAAGTCTCCGTCGCAAGGCACGACGCGATCATAGATTGTAAACTCTTTCAGTCTGTTAGATTAGCCTAGTATAGTAAACACAGATAGAAATCCACACGTTATTACCCGTAATAAAGTGTGTAATGAGAAACAGCAAATGAGAGACTTAGCGGGCGTATCTGTGTCTATATTGGACTTCGAGATCAAGGGGATTTTACGTCCAAACAAGTTAAACAAATAAATCGGCTCTCTTTCAGTTTTGGGGTATATTTGTTCTGCGTTCGCGGTCAATATCTTGGTTAAATCAAACGAAGAAACAGATTTTGGCAAAACTCTTGAGTTTTATTGGGTGTTCTTACACTAAATACAAAAAACCACATTCATAGACTTGTTTCTTTTTAGATTTGATTGAAATTATTTTAAGCCTTAGGTTACAAGTGCAAAAGAGTAAATGAACTGATAACTATTTTAGAACCTCAGCTCATTTTTATTAGCAAATTTCCATAGAAAATATGAGCTATTGCAGTGACACTTAAGATCGGGAGTGGTAAATGAGCAACGATCATTGTCCTCTGAACACGTTTTGGTTTGCCATTAAAACTTGTATATACAGGGTGTCCCCAAACTCTCTGGACCCCTTTTGTGGATATGTTCCTGGGATCGAGACAAACATATTTCACAATATAAACATGAGTCTACGGGGCTTATTTTTTCGTCTGTCTGTATGTTTTTTTTACAAAATACTTAATATTTTTGTAAGTAGAAAGGATATTGCACTCAAACTTTGTACACCTATTTGTTCCGTAACCTCTTATCACTGTACGAAAAATTAGAACATTATTTTAAATATTTTCAAAATGGCAGCCGTTTATAATGTTTAATGTCAAATATCTCAAAAACCACTAACTTTACAAAAAAATTAAAAGAGACAAAAATGTTTATTTTTTTAATACAAAACACAATGGTTTTTTATTTTGTCTATAGCTCAAAGGATAACAGAGATATTGACAAAAAAAGGAAAAATGTATTTTTTTGGTAATTGTCAACAATAATACCCAGAATTTCTCTAGAAACAAAATAGTTTATCCGAATTGAGACCGAATTTTTCGTTTTGGATCAAATATCGCAACAATTACTGCAGTTACAGTACTGGGACCTATTTTTTTAACGTATCTGCTCATTAAGGTAAATTCAATTCAATTTCACACCTTAATTAACGTCCTACATATTTCAATAGGGATTCGTTTCTGTGAGTAATCTGAAACACGGGTAAGAACTCTCTAACGAAGCATTTCCGGGCCAATGAATATATGAATCTAGTAGAATCAGCTCAGAAAGTGCTCGGAACATAATAACTGATTATTTTAGCTCATAATAACTTTAAAATATTTTGTTTTTAGAGTAATTCTGGGTATTGCTGACAACTACAAAAAAAATACATTTTTCCTTTTTTGTCAATATCTCTGTTATCCTTTGAGCTACAGACAAAATAAAAACACCATTGTATTTGTCATTAAAAGAGTAAACTTTTTGTCTATTGTAAGTTTTTTGTAAAGTTTTTGAGATATTTGACTTTAAAAATTATAACCGCCGCCATTTTGAAAATACTTAAAATAATTTTCTAATTTTTCGTACAGTGATAAAAGGTTACGCAACAAATAGGTATACAAAGTTTGAGTTCAATATCCTTTCTACTTTCAAAAATATTAAGTATTTTGTAAAAAACACATACAGACAGACAGACGAAAAAATAAGCCCCGTAGACCCATGTTTATATTGTGAAATATGTTTGTCTCGATCCCAGGAACATATCCACAAAAGGGGTCCAGAGAGTTTGGGGACACTCTGTATATATTTTACTTCCGATTTAGTCCATATTTGGTACTTAAGTTGGTTTTCTAAGCCACTCGGTCAAGCTCGTTAGCCAAAAATTCAACAACTAGAAGCACTTTTTTTACCGGACGTAATGTGTTTTTAAATTGTTCGTTCTAGAATGAAACTTTTTCAGGGGATAAGGTAAATAAATAAATATTGTTGATTATTCCGCACATTGTATTTTACACGACCTTATAGCTCGTCTGGTTTCCCCAAAATCTATCAAAACATAAAATACCACAAAAGTATTTGGTTGAAATCCAAGAGGGGGATTTTACTGTGGGGCAGCTTCTGTTACTGGGCCAATTGCCGCGAAATAAAGCAGTCCAAATGCCTATGCCGCAAGGACGAGGTGCAAACTCACAAAGCGAGTTTTTCCGCTGCGAGCGGAACGAAGCAGCGCGTGAGCCAGTGCCAGAGCTCTAGGCTGAGGTGCAAACAAATTCTACTAATATATTTCGTACACGTAGGCAGCTATTCAGATTGGTCTTCGTGAGTAGACCAATTGCCCGAATAGTTGGTTGGAACCCTAAAACAGATAAACTTAATTTTGGAAATTCGTTCAAGTCACGTCAGTGGTTCAGCTGTGTGATCGAATTATTTTAAACATTGTTTTTACTTTCTCCATCCTATACGTAGTATATGGAGAAAGTATTGTTTTTGTAAAAATGTTCGAATTTGAATTTTTAGTTGAATTATCTGTTTTGGTGCTCCCAGAACCCCAAAAAATTGTTTAGTGCAATTATCTGTGTTGGTGCTCCCTGAACCCAAAAATATTTTTAGTGGAATTTTTTGTTTTGGTGCTCCCTGAACCCAAAAAAGTGTTTTTAACGTGGTGTCTGTCTGTCAGTGTGTCAGTATGTATACACGACCAGAGGGGACACTATTGGTCCGATTTTCATGAAATTTGGTATGTAGGTACTAAACCCTAATATCTCCAGGCGTTTTTTCATTTTTTGGAATTTTTAATTTTTAAGGGTAATTTACCCCTAAAAACCCATAAAAAACGACAAAAATGCAAATTTCTCAAAAACGGCTCTAACGATTTTGATCAAATTTTCAGTATTTATAGTGCTTAAGATGCCAAACAAAATGACACCACCCGATTTTATCAAAACTTCGGCGTTTTATAATTATGGGAAAATGTTTAAAAATAAACAAGTGTGTGTTGTCAATCTAGCATCGCGGCAGCGGCCGCACGGGGTAGCACCACGGTAGCGAGCACGGCCAGTAAGGCTAACAACAGACGAGACACCGGTGTACGGGACACTAGTGTACGGGCAGTGTACGGGACACTAAATGTACTATCAATTAAATGTGTGTCAACAGATGAGACACTGAGTAGCGCGCTACCAGATTCTGTGGCTCTACGGTGTCTCTCCCCGCGAGAAGCTGGGACGCCGGAAAGTGTCCCGTACACCGGTGTCTCGTCTGTTGTTAGCCTTATTCAAAGGTCGCGCGATCGAATCCCGCCTGGGACAATAATTTTTTTATACGATTGACGTAGGTAGAATATTATTTTTTTGTTTTGTTCTAAAAAGTAGTAAATAAAATGATTAAAAACAATATTATTTTTACTACAGTAAGTTGGGAGAAAGTTTGTGTCAGTTAACTGATACCGTTTATTTACATTTTATTAACGTATATTGGTTTTGTTGTGTGACACAACAGAATCTCCAATAACGATATTTGCTAATATCGATAATATTGCAAAATCCCCCTAGGTTATTCTTAACCTGTTAGGTCTGTTAAAATCATTTTGTCGACCTAAATGTTATCCAACTAATCTAATAATGTATTACGTATCAAAATCGAATCAGCAAAAATTACGACGTCACATATAAACTTCACATAAACCAAAAGTTAATCGGCCCCATATTTTTGATTTTTCGTTTGGTTTCGCCTCGGTCGTGTATAACAGCCTTCAATCTACCAGAAAGCCATAAAAATCTAAACGTGCTGACACGTGTTCCGCCGATGACGTAATTCCCAAATTAAGCTATTAAATAAATCCACTAAAACTAAATCTGAACAAACAAAAAGTTTTGTCAAATGATAAGATTCAAGATACGGAGCTCGTTTCATTGAAACGCGATACGAAACTAGTTAAAAATGCGGAAAGAGATAAAAAATGTTTATGCCAGAAAAATAAAAGTGACGAAATGTGTTGAAATATTTGGCAACGCCGGCCGGCCGGAGACTGTTTTAAAGTGCGTTATATTTATAACGCGTCTGTTGGTGGAACGGACAGAATGAGAATCACGATACAGACTTTCGAGTGTTTAAAAAGAGAAAATGAATTGTTTAGATGACAATATGCCCAGAAGATGTACTTTTTTTATTTAACTACCATGTTATACTAACTGCAAACGAAAATATCTTCTTCTAAAGAAAAATACAATACAAATTAAAAGACTAATTACCAATTTTAATTATGATGGCGTATTAAAACAGTGCGTTCCGTTAGTTGTACTATTTGAAATAATACATATTTTGTTTGGAGATTTGAATGGAGCTATTAATGTAAACCCTTTTCTCCGGTTAGCGTGCAAATTTTGTAAATTCTTCTCCTCGGAAACTACTCGAAATTTGGACAAAATTTTGCAGATACAATTTGCATGGTTGAGTGCACCACTTCAAGTCAACATTTTTTTCTACAAATGTTATTAAAAACTGTCTACATCTGTCATGCACTGTTTGCGATTCAGCTCTCTTAGCCGTTTGCCCAGCTCGCCTTCGGTATTTTGCCCCCATTTCCAGTACACCGTTTGACCAATCATACCAAACTAGGAGTACGTACCTGATTTAATTCGGTTAATTGCATTTATTTATTTACTTTGGTTTGTAAATAACAGTTTATGTCGATTTGTAACGCTTTACGTTGATTTAATTTGCGTGATAGATTACACTTCTCCCCTTGCATATAGAATGTAAACAATCTAACTAACATCTGCCATGTTAGTTAAACAGATAGTTAATAGATGGCGCCTTTCATTAGGAATCACATATGAAGTTTTTTTATAAAATTTTTCGCAAAAACATTAATTTTAAGATATTTGTCTATTTTTCGTCAATAGCGGGGAACATAAGCTTTAAAATTATGTTTGAATCATACATTTTTATGAAAAAAAGGGAGATATGGTGTTGCAAAAAAAATCTCACACACACACACACTTTTGAGAAATATTATATACGATATGTATATATACATATGTGTTTGCACTCTAACTATCTCATTTTACCTCCGATTTGGTCCAAATTTGGTTCACACATTGGTTTTCTAAACGAGTTCGTTAGCAAAAAAAAATCCAACAACAGGAAGCACGTTTTTTGACTGAAGTAAATTGTTTTGAGATTCTTCGTACTGGAATGAAACTTTTTTGGAGTTATATCTATATTGAAATAAATATAGGAGATTATTCTGCTCATTTTGTTTTTTTTACACGATCGTACTGCCCATCTGGTCCACCCAAAATCGATCAAGTATTGAGGACATATTATGCACAAGTATCAGCACACATTCACCTTTCCTCCAGACACGTAGGTTTAGCGCGCGTAGGAAAACATCTGGCGTTTATAATGATCCTAGAAGGCGTCGACGAGTCAGCGTGGAGTGTAGGTACAAAATTAATATCACCTTTACATATTAGGTTAGGGAGAATGACATCAGCGTAATAAATTTAAAACAACTCTAATAAAAATATGCGTAACAAACTATTTTTAAGCGTTGAATAATGATTGCGGGGTACTGTTTGCTGATTTAACCGCATAAAGAATGCTCTCGTGATCTTGATAATTTAATTCTTACAAACTGAAAACTACATTTCTTGGTATCTGTCCACGACATCCAAAATTAGCCTAAAACCAGCATGTTTTGAACTGTAATAGTTTTAATAAATAAGATAAAATCCATTGCTCTGAAGTGCATTACTAAATTGAAATGTGGCTTTTAACCATTTCAAAATGGCGACTGATAATATGCTCCAGTTTTTTGCCGATAACTCGGTTATCATCTGACCTACAGAAACGGCTATAAAACATTTTGCCTGTCCATAAAAAAAGGAAAATATTTTTTCTCTGGTACATTTTGTGTAAAGTTAACGGTTTTCGAGATATTCCAAGTTAAAAATTTCTAACGACCAACAAATATGTTTTTTGAGAGTTGTGTACACTTGTAAATCGTAACATTCAAAACGTTTTTTTGCGACACTCTGTATTTAGGTAAAATATTTATGGAACATTTTTGTTTTGGTTTATTTTTTGTCAATCTTTTGTATTCTAATTTTAATTTAAGTACTAAAATATCCAAACAAATTGCCTACAAATAATGTACATTTCTTGACTATTTCACAACTATTGTTAAGAAAATAAAAACATGGTTTGTCTTTATTTAAAGTCTAATTTTCAAGAAATACATTATTTGGCTTACTTATGTGAGTACACTAATATACTGCAAATTGTTTTAGTTTTTGGCAAATTCTTCAGTTTTATTGTCATTTTATACTCTAAAGTAGGCCTAGTAAATTTTGGCACTATTTTTTAAATTCATAATGAAATACACATAGTGCGTTTGAGTTTTGTAAAAAAGGTAAATTTACTTTTTTCCCAAATTATATTTATTTTTTTATAATAGCCACCAATTTCCCAAATAGTTGGTTGAAACACTAAAACATATAAACTTAATTTTGGAAATTCGATCAATTTTTAAAATAGTTTTCCTTAAAATGCCTTTTCAAACTAAATTCTTCTAAATTTTTAGCTAAATATTTGTATAACTTTTTATTCTATCAGTCTTATGTACAGATCTAATGATTAAAGTATACTGCATAATATAAACTTCACAGCTAACGACCCACAGAAACGAAAATTAGAAACGCGTAGGCTAGTATTAAACGCCCGACCCCTATGCATGGTGAAAATTTTAATGAAATCAGTTCAAAGGTTAATGAGATATAAGGGTGCGTGGTAGGGACGTGACTAATACAACTCCAGCAGGAGATTGTTAGCATTTAAAAACACGAGCCTAACTAAGAACTTTTAGAATTTCTTTTAAAAAGATTTTAATTTATATTTTTAAACTTGTTATATCCAGAAAAGATATAAAAACACTTATCCTTGGTCATAGAATAATTGAAAATAACAATAATTCGATCACGCAGCTGAACCGCTTACGTGAGTTGAGGGAATTTCCAAAAATAAGATTATGTTTTAGGGTTTCAACCAACTATTTGGGATATTGGTCTACTCACGAAGCCGCTGAATGCACGCAATGTGTTAGTAGAATGCGTTTGCACCTCAGCCTCCAGCCCTTGAGGAAGCTACATACCAAATTTAATTCCAACCCCTTCGGTAGTTTTGAAGAAATCGTTTTTAATAACTTTGATACCCCCCTAAAATTTCGAATTTCTTCAAACCCTTTCTTAGTGAGCACCTATGGCCCTAGAGGAAGCTACATACCAAATGTCATTCCAATCCATTCGGTAGTTTTGAAGAAATCGTTTTTTAAAACTTTGATCCCCCAAAACCCCCCTAAAATTTCGAATTTTTTCAAACCCTTTCTTAGTGAGCACCTATGGCCCTAGAGGAAGCTACATACCAAATTTCATTCCAATCCGTTCGGTAGTTTTGAAGAAGTCATTTTTTAATAACTTTGATCCCCCCCAAACCCCACCCTAAAATTTCGAATTTTTTCAAACCCTTTCTTAGAGAGCACCTATGACCCTAGAGGAAGCTACATACCAAATTTCATTTCAATCCGTTCGGTAGTTTTTGAGAAATCGTGATGAGTGTGTCAGTGAGTCAGTGGGTTTTGGCTTTTATATACAGTATATAGATACATGTACATATTTGTAAAGACCACTCAAAACGTTTTATGAGGACCATGATCGGTGATCGTTGACCATTCCCAACCTTAGGTCTCACAATAAGAGTCTCACTGCACTAATTCATCTTTCCCATGGAAATTCGCTAAAATCCTTCCATTTGGTCTTAAACTTTGGCCTAAGAATAGTATACAAATTTGATTTAATTAGGCCCCAAAATTAGCAGTTTTCCTACTCAATGAGCTTTACAGGTATAGAAAGAAAACATACCGTAATAGCCCAACAAGAGTTAGGTCCAGCAGCTTCGCCCTATCTTTAATAATCCACGAGATAGAGATACAGTTGTTTAAGTCTACACTCGATTCCAAGTTCACCGTGCAGTACAGATCTTACGGGAGAATAGTAATGCTACTACCATTACAGAGAACATCACGTTTATTGTCATGCGGGTTGCGTCAACTGACCGAGCGTTGCATGGGAGTTTATGTTTTTTAGTTGGCTTGTATCGCTGAGACTGTCGTAAGGATAGCATGGCTTATGGGCGCTCTGTACTGCACGGTGAACGTGGAATCCAGTGTAGAGTTAGATACTGCTGGTGGTATACTGATTTTCTGGCCCTGCCTATACATTCAGCCAACCAACTCGCCTTCAGAGCCTCCACAAGGAGATTTTCTCGACGGAATCGGCTCTGAAGTGTGGTTCAATTTCGAACTTTCTTTCTGTTTTTTCCAATCCCGTCACCAATAAACATTTCTGTTTACGACTTGCTGTGCAATCTTTCCAAAAAATCTATTTAAACTTTGAGTCATAACTTTTACAATATACTTTAGTTTCAATTTTAATATAAATAAATGCAATTTTTCAAACCCAATTTCCAAATATCTTATCTTCTAAAGCGAGAGATAATTGTCTGTCTGCTAAATGGATCTGGAATCTCCGTCTAAGGATTTTTGATTTTTTGATTTTATATGGGGCTTTTGGCCACGAGAAATCGATTGGAAATGGTCACCAGTCTGGAAAAATTCGTTTTCTACGTCTTTTTATTAAATTAAAAACTGAAATTTGTCCATTTTAAACAATACAAAGCACAGCTGATGCAAATGTTTTCAATGTCATTACAATAATCATCTGTTTTCTTTTAAACGAAGCACAGCTGATGCAAATGTTTTCAATGTCATTACAATAATGATCTGTTTTCTTTTAAACTGTATTTTATTAGAGGTAAGCCTAATGATGTATCTATTTATAGTTACCATGGCAACGAATACTTCTGCTAAATAAACATACCCTTTATTTAGTTTTTCAATGTTATAGGCCTAACCTAAACGATGTTCACGGAAATTTGCAATAATAGTTATTGACGTGAGCAAACTAGGCCCTAGGCCTAAATCGATATTCAAATATTAAACTTTAATTTAGGCCTGACTTATTTCTGAGGCATAGCGTTGAGATTATGGTTAAACTGTATTTTTATTACAGGTAAGCCTAATGTTGTATATACCCTTTATTTAGTTGTTTAATGTTATAGGCCTAACCTCAAAACTCAATAATCCAATATTTATTATTGAAATCATAGCCCTGCTTATAATCGAGCTTTAGCTCGGTCTCCTGGTACTAATTTATAATTTGGGCGTTAAAGATAGTGAAAGAGTCGAAATAATGCAAATATGTTTTATCAAAAGACTATTTCGTTTGTCTTTTATTTAATACAAGCACGTTATGTTTCACTTAAAATTTGTAGACGTCATACGATCTGAACATATGTTGACAGACATTGAATGTTACGTTAAAAATATTAGCAGTAAAAATAATTAAAAGCGGAAATTATATGTAATAAAATTCTGCAATAAAATATAAAACGATTAAAATCACAAACAAGCAAATTGCTGTAAATATCAAACTATACGGTTAAAACTACTGTAAAAAAAACAATAATAATAAACATAATATTTATTTATTCGACTCGGTTTTCAACAAATTAAATTTTATAAACAATATAATTAAAATTTTACAACCGCAGGTTGGCAATAACACAAGTTTATCACGCGGCTTGTTTGAAAAACAAAAACCATTGTGTTCAATACATAAACTTAATAATGTATCTATTAAAACTCTCTAATCGATTATGCTTTATAGTCATTCATCGAAGACGTAAAACGATCCGATAAGGGACATTAATATTGTTTGTAATACTTATTCGATAAGTATTAATAAAACTCTAAATAACAATAATGAAAGCGAGCTTGATGGTTCAAACATCCTGTCGAAGTAATAACACTGGATTTCTTGATAGGTGTAATTGATGACTTAATTTTATGGTTAGTTTATTTTTTAAACTATTTCTTAACTTTAAAAGGTGATTGCTTAACGTAATTATATAAACAGGGAGTTTCAGGAAGAAACAGAAAAACTTTCAGGACTAGTGAAAATAAAGAAAAAAGTTCATATTAACATAGATTCGGAAATGCATAGTTTCCCAGTTATCGAACATTTTCTTCAACAAAATACTTAATATCTTTGGATGTAGTTTTGTTTACAAACGTTTTGTTGCATATTTGGAGTGATATCTTTTACCCATGTAATTACAAAAAACCAAAACGTTTTTTGACATGTTTTCAAAATGGCGGCCGTTTAAAATGTTTAATGTAAAATATCTCGAAAACCACTAATTTTACAAAAACATTTCAAGAAACAAACAAAACAGTCGAATTATTTACTTTTCCCGCAGCTCAAAAGATAACCGAGTTATCGGCTAAAAACTCAAAACATAATTTCCTTGTATTGCCTATATCAATACAGAAACAAAAGTAGCCTAATAGTACAGAAAGAAATTATATCTGGATGCAACATATACAGGGTGGTTATAAAGTCACTTCCCCCCCCCCTTTAACTTTTGTGTTTGTTAAAACAAACAAATATCCTTTGAGGAACGATACTAACTTAACCCAAAGTATCTTTTGAAGCAATCGGAAATTTTGAGTGTCCCATAAAAATGGGGGATTTTGGGGGCAACTCAAAATTTTTAATTAGGAAGTATGGTCGTGTGATACCTCATTTTAAAGGTCTATTTAAGACTAGGAAAATAACATAAAGAAAATAAAAATCGGACCACCCAAAACAAAATGGCGGCCCTAAACGTGTTGAAATAAATCGACATAAAGTTCTCGAAAAGGAAGAGATTTTATAAAAAATTTCAAGACACAAAAAATGTTTATTTTAAAGTGCTTGACCTAAAGAATTGCTTCCAAATCGATTTCGTAAATTTTATTTTTACACCTCCATCTTGGAAAATTTTGTAAAAAATAAAACTTTATGTCGATTTATTTCAACACGTTTAGGGCCGCCATTTTGTTTTGGATGGTCCAATTTTTATTTTCTTTATGTCATTTTTCTAGTCTTAAATATACTTTTAAAATGAGGTATCACATGACCATACTTCCCATTTAAAAATTTTGACTCGCCCCCAAAATCCCCCATTTTTAGGGGACAGTCAAAATTTCCGATTGCTTCAAAAGATACTTTGGGTTAAGTTAGTATCGTTCCCCAAAGGATATTTGTTTGTTTTAACAAACACAAAAGTTAAAGGGGGAGGGACGTGACTTTAAAACCACCCTGTATATTATTTACGTTAAGATATAAACTATATAATAAATCAACGTATAGCCAAAACTAAGATGTAAATATGAAAATTTAAAGATATATTATTATGGGGTTATAAACGCACAATAAGAAAGGACTTTGCAAAAATGTCATTTAAAATAATAAAAAAATAGTGAAAATTCGGTTCCACTCATAGCCCTACATCAGCTGTTCGGATCAAAAGCTCTGCAACACATGTCATGTTTGTTTACGTTCATTACCATAGGAATCAACTCAACAAATTTAGAATCTGTTTATTATTATTCGGAAACAACAGCTTTTACTTTCTCCACCCTATACGTAGTATATGGAGAAAGTATTGTTTTCGTAAAAATGTTTGAATTTGAATTTTCAGTTGAATTATCTGTTTTGGTGCTCCCAGAACCCCAAAAAATTGTTTAGTGCAAATATCTGTGTTGGTGCTCCCTGAACCCAAAAATATTTTTAGTGGAATTTTTTGTTTTGGTGCTCCCTGAACCCAAAAAAGTGTTTTTAGAGTGGTGTCTGTCTGTCAGTCTATCTGTATGTATACACGACCAGAGAGGACACTATTGGTCCGATTTTCATGAAATTTGGTATGTAGGTACTAAACCCTAATATCTCAGGCGTTTTTTTCATTTTTTGGAATTTTTAAGGGTAATTTACCCCTAAAAACCCATAATAAACGACAAAAATGCAAATTTCTCAAAAACGGTTCTAACGAATTTGCTCAAATTTTCAGTATTTATAGTGCTTAAGATGCCAAACAAAATGACACCACCCGCTTTTATCAAAACTTCGGCGTTTTATAATTATGGGGAAATGTTTAAAAACAAACAAGTTTGTGTTGTCAATCTAGCATCGCGGCAGCGGCCGCACGGGGTAGCACCAGTAATTCAAAGGTCGCGCGATCGAATCCCGCCTGGGACAATAATTTTTTTATACAATTGACGTAGGTAGAATATTAGTTTTTTGTTTTGTTCTAAAAAGTAGTAAATAAAATGATTAAAAACAATATTATTTTGACTACATTAAGTTGGGAGAATGTTTGTGTCAGTTAACTGATACAGTTTATTTTAAGTTATATTAACATACATACTAAAAGCAAACGCAAACGAAAATCAACGAAAAATGCTCACTGTATTTTAGTTAAATTCAAACATCTGTGTTGTTATATATTATAAATTAAACAGCTGATTTGGATCAAAAACTTAACATCATTTAAGGTTAGGCAAACAATAAACCAAAACACGATTATTTGCAACCGTTATTCTTCACAACAGAATCACAAGTAAAACATCGGCTGATTGCGTATTACATTGTTTTCTTTAGTTTTTAGTATCAAAATGTTGATTATTTATTATTTAAATATTAATGTTAAAATTACAACACATGCCGTACTTCGAATCATTGTGCACGGTCGTGTATATTTCGATCTCTGACTTACAGGTCTCAGCTCAATCGTAATTTCCGTGAAAATATCAGATTATACGATAATCTGTTTGCATTATCTTCACCATGGGTCGCCGCCGGGGTTGGTGAGCGAAGTGAGCAGAGGTATTATCATATACTGCATTTTCAGAAATGTTTCGAGGCGACGTTTTTTCATAAAATTAAATTTGTTAAACTGTATGATTAATTTCTAATTGGACAAAATTAGGTTAGGTTTAGGATATAGACTGTACTGGACTTACCACCATAGTTCAGACATCTCTATCGCATATATGATATACGCAAACATACCTAAAACAGAAAAACACCATTATTAGACACGTTACGCTATAAGTTGTAATAAATAGTTTGTAAAACATTTCCAGAGTGGTAAATGGGGGTGAGCTGGACCATGATGAACTCCTGTCCTCAGATCATCTGTCTTGTAGAATATCTTCGGTTTTAAATTTATATGCATAAGCTACGAATGAATGAGAATGAATATGAATGAGCATTAAGAACACGCATACACAAAACCATGTTCACAGAGATAAAGCAGCAAAACTTTTAAAGGGGAAACAAGTGAAAATAAACGGTACCAGGAACTGGCACATACTTTCTCACAAACATATTTAAATTATTAAACAGATTCACTGTGACTTGTAGGGTGGGGTAGGAGAGGTAATTTTGTATTAAAGTTGTTTTCCCATAAAAACCCATAAAACAACAGAAAAACCAACTTTTCTCAAAAAGTTTGATTAAAATTTTACAGTTTATAGTACTTTAGGTCCCTAATAAACTATACAATTTTAATCAAAATCGTTAAAGCCTTTTTTGAGAAAAGTAGATTTTTCCGTTATTTTAAGGGTTTTTATGGGAAAATTACCCTTAAACATAAAAAATTCACAAAAATGAAAAAAACGCCTGTTTTAGGCTCTAGGTCTGATAACATCCACACAGACACACATACATACACACACACAGACATCACTCCGAAAACCACTTTTTTAGGTTCAGGGGGACTCAAAACGGATATTTCCACCAAAAACTCAAACTCGAAAATTTTGACGAATACAATACTTTCTCCATATACTATGGTATAGGGGGAGAAAGTAAAAATGCAACTAAAAATTAAATTATACAATAATAGATAAAAATTTAATATTCGTATTTAAATAGAATAAATATTAAACTACTACAATATATTAACAATATCAAAACATATAGACATACAAAAAAGCGTTTAAGAAAAGAAATAATTCCATGGCGCAGCTGAACCGCTGACGTTGAGCGAATTTCCAAAATTAAGTTTATAAGGTTTAGGGTTTCAACTAACTATTTGGGAAATTGGTCTATTCACGAAGGCGTTGAATAGCTGTCTCTGTGTACGAAATATATTAGTACAATTTATTTGCACAGTTTCAGCATCCTGCTCGGGCCCTCTGGCGTTGCGAGTTTTTACCTCGTTCTTTCGCCCTGGAAGTATGCACTACTTCGCTTCGCTTTGAAGCGGACAGACTCACTTTTTATGGTATTTTATGTTTTAATCGATTTTTTAAGCGGGCTATAATGTCAAGTAAAAAAAAAACAAATTGTGCAGATAAATCTCCTATGCATATTTTTTAAGTTAACGGCAAGAAAGATTCATTGTAGTACGAAAAATCTCAAAAATTGTTAACCACCAGTCGAAAAGCATGCTTCCGTTTATTGGATTTTTACGAACTCGTTCGAATTCGAGCGAAAACCAAATTTGAACCAGATCGGACGTAAAATGTGGCCGTTATAGTGCGATCAAAAATATACGTACAATTTTTTATGATACCGTAAAACGTGTTCTGGAGACCATGATCCGTGCTCATTGACCACTCCCGACCTAAGGTCTCACCACAAGAGCGACTGCACTAGCTCATCTTTCCTTTGGAAATTCGCTAAAAACGAAACAGATACAAATTTTGAATAATTGACCGAGCGAAGTGAGGTCTCCGTTTTAACTCGACCGTTCGGCATTTCGTCTGTGTGTCTGTATGCCTGTTTGTCTCACACAAACGCCTTGACCGATTTTTGTGATTTTTTTCGAATTTAAAAACTAATAACACTTTGCTGGTAGCAAATTAAATTTTCAACAAAATTGTATTCTTAATGTTTCTCCGTATCTCTAACGCTAAGCTCACAAAATGGCCGTAACCTTCAAATTTGTTAAAAATCGTCCAAGTTTTTGTATTTCAACCATGTTTTTATACGTCTATTCTAAACCAATTCAAAAGTGTTCCGTAACGTTTTTGTAGATAAAGGTTGAAAGAATTCATATATGCAAGGAAAAAATGATTGAAGTAATATTAACAAAGTTATTAGCTCAAGAAACAAGCATGTTCAGTAACGAAAGGAAAATGTTTAAATTTAGGCCTACATAAAAAGTAGTAAACATTTTTTGTAATTTTTTTCATAAATGTAAAAAAGTTTCGTAATTTAGTTCTAAATAGAACTGTATACAAATATTTATCAATTTTAAATTTCTTATTTTGAAAACACCAGTTTTCCTACTACAAGACTGCTAACACAACTAGGCCTGTTTTGAATAGTAATTTAGGAATATATACTTTGCCCAAAAATTATATATATTATTATTATAAGAAATCAATTTTAAATTTCTTATTTTGAAAACACCAGTTTTCCTACTACAAGACTGCTAACACAACTAGGCCTGTTTTGAATAGTAATTTAGGAATATATACTTTGCCCAAAAATTATATATATTATTATTATAAGAAATCAATTTTAAATTTCTTATTTTGAAAACACCAGTTTTCCTACTACAAGACTGCTAACACAACTAGGCCTGTTTTGAATAGTAATTTAGGAATATATACTTTGCCCAAAAATTATATATATTATTATTATAAGAAATCAATTTTAAATTTCTTATTTTGAAAACACCAGTTTTCCTACTACAAGACTGCTAACACAACTAGGCCTGTTTTGAATAGTAATTTAGGAATATATACTTTGCCCAAAAATTATATATATTATTATTATAAGAAATCAATTTTAAATTTCTTATTTTGAAAACACCAGTTTTCCTACTACAAGACTGCTAACACAACTAGGCCTGTTTTGAATAGTAATTTAGGAATATATACTTTGCCCAAAAATTATATATATTATTATTATAAGAAATCAATTTTAAATTTCTTATTTTGAAAACACCAGTTTTCCTACTACAAGACTGCTAACACAACTAGGCCTGTTTTGAATAGTAATTTAGGAATATATACTTTGCCCAAAAATTATATATATTATTATTATAAGAAATCAATTTTAAATTTCTTATTTTGAAAACACCAGTTTTCCTACTACAAGACTGCTAACACAACTAGGCCTGTTTTGAATAGTAATTTAGGAATATATACTTTGCCCAAAAATTATATATATTATTATTATAAGAAATCAATTTTAAATTTCTTATTTTGAAAACACCAGTTTTCCTACTACAAGACTGCTAACACAACTAGGCCTGTTTTGAATAGTAATTTAGGAATATATACTTTGCCCAAAAATTATATATATTATTATTATAAGAAATCAATTTTAAATTTCTTATTTTGAAAACACCAGTTTTCCTACTACAAGACTGCTAACACAACTAGGCCTGTTTTGAATAGTAATTTAGGAATATATACTTTGCCCAAAAATTACATATATTATTATTATAAGAAATTGAAGAGAATAAATCAAAGAATTGAACTGTATACGTTTAAATTATTATTTTATAAAAGTATTTGACTTAGCTTTACTTGAATTACAAAATGAGATGAAACAAATGAAACCACGCGGCGATAAAGGACATACAAAAAATTCTTGGACAGCGTGGGAAGTGTTGGTACATGGGTTGAGATCACTATAAGGACGCTTTAACATCTTTTGTTTTTTTATTATTTCTAATATTGGAATATGATATGGAACTGTAAATACATTGTTAAGTTTCAGTTATTTAAGTATATAAATATTTAATTTTATGTTTTCTCTCAATAACGTGATATTTTTAGCTACCTTACGCATTATTAACCTAAATAAAACACAATGCCCCCCAAAAGAAAATCTTTAGCAGTTAAAGCACAAGAAAAGAAAAAAAACTACAATTAGAAACCCCGGAATCGCGAGATTTCCAAAATAATGTTTCACTGGCTAAGCCTTCTGCTTACTGGCACACTATTTTTAACCTAAGCTCAAAACCACATTTGTTATTTCAACGAGCGAGGTCTACTGTTCACAGAACTACTAGTTTATAATAACAATTAATAAAATGTACATAGACTGGAACAAAAATGTGTTTTTAATTTAAAGTTGGAGATCACGTAAATTATTTCAAGGCAGACTACAGTTCACAAAACTCCTCCATCGACTTCGAAAAAACCCTAATGGTTAAGTTGATCAATTTGTTTATCACTGTAACTGCACGG
>JAGFPH010008725.1:41851-53028 GCA_018207615.1 Philaenus spumarius
AAAAAAAACATGTTACACGATTACTATACTTAGGGACTCATTGGATTTTGATTTCTACTGGCCGAACGATACTACAACCAAAATTTTATCGATGAACTAATTTTTTCATTTATTTTACTTATTGTTCCTGTACTATAGTTTTGAAGCAATTATAATTTTCTTATCACCTTGGGGGGACGGCCAACAGGGAGTCGGATGAAAATCTGAAATACGTTGTACATCATCAAATTAAAGGTATATCTTAGGAGAACACGATGCCGCAAATCAGACATCAAGGTTTAACCTACACAAAATGGCGACCGTTTAAAGTTACAATATTGAGCTTTTTTAAATAGCTTAATTTTATTTATTGGCATAAGATTTAAAAGCAAAATTCCGACAATCCACACTAGCAGTAGGACCAGATCTTGTGGATAGTGAGTGACTTATCCCTTTCAGTGGGAACGGTATAGAAGGAGAATGAGGAACAATTGTTATTTCAAATTATAAATTTTTACTACATAATGTTTAAAAGTATTACCAATAAACTTTCATAACAGCTTACTTTTTTACAATAAATGCTTAGACGTTTTCCTTCTGCAGTTTAGAAATGAGCTAGGAGGGTGCAGTAGCCATTCATAACACTCTGCAGCAGGCATTTCTAGTGTGGATTGTCGGAAAGCTAATGCCAATAAATAAAATTAAGCCATTTTCAAAAAGCCCAATACTGTAACATTAAACGGTCGCCATTTTGTGTAGGGTAAAGCTTTTGATGTTTGATTTCGGCATTGTTCTTCGTAAGATAGACCTTTAACTTGATGTACATGACCTATGCTTCTGTTTAAGATTTTCCAACGACTCCCTGCGGGCCGCCCCCCTAAGCTGATAAAAAAATATATAATTGCTTCAAAAATTGGTTTTTGTTTTTGCGGAGAACAGATGTATCAAGTTTTGTCGCGCAATCTGCAATGGTTACAAAAATATAACGTCGTTCACAAACTTTTGAGACCCTGTATATTAAATATGCTGGTAAAGATTGCTTAGGCTAATAATTTGTCCCCCCTCGGTATACCCAGGAATTTTTTAAAGATTATTCTAGAAAGCAAGTTACCAACAAAGTAACATTCCATTTCCTTATTCGGTTTGAGTTATTCGGTATTTAAGTATTTTAATTGATGGACCAAACGTTTGCCGTTGTTCCAGTTAGACTGGGACTGGCTTGCCAAGAGAATTTCACAACCTCAAAGTTGTCGAGCCAGATTCGTTACCACGCAACGCTCGCCCAAAGCTTTTACGCTTGTTGTATTATTTCATATCCTAAACTGCGACCAAACGATTATAATTAATTTAATAATAACCGTTATTATGATTATTTTTAACAAGATATGATGTAATGGACTGGAAATTAAAGTTTATTAATAACGTCGCGACAGGCGGAGCTAAGCGTAACAAATTGAATGAAACAATGAGAGGAAGTGATGATCACGTCTCGCGGCGAACTCAAGACTAAGCGATGGCTGAAGACGTGCTTCGCATGAAGAGAGGTCGAGGATTGGTTGCTGGATGGGCGTCTTGATAATATGAAATATTTGTTCAAGTAAAATTTGTAAACATGCTAATACAGAGTTTATAGACTAAGTTAAGGTATCATAGGTTACCAAACATGAATAATTTGGTTGAATAAGTCCGTCTACAATGTCTAGCTTTGTCAATACCTATACATATGCTCAGTGGCGCACCCAGGGGGGGGGGGCTTTGGGGGCTTAAACCCCTTGGGTTAGCTATATTAATTTTTCACTTTTTTAAATATAATAAATGTCAAACATAGATTGAATCAAAGAGTGCAAGCGTTTAGTAAAAAGTATTTAGGTCTACGTATACAGACAGTACAACCACTGTGTAGTTTTTATAAAAATGTCTTAATTGAAAGTAGCGGAAACAACGAAAGCCTACTCAAAGCTGAGTTTGAATTGTGGCACAAAAGCTTCAAGACCCACACCAACATACCAAGTAGTGCAATTGATTTGTTGAACTTATGTGACAAGGACTTGTTTCCTAATATACACACATTGTTGAGAATATTGTGTACTATCCCTGTGACTACAAGTACAGCTGAAAAGTCATTCTCTACATTACGTCGATTAAAGACCTATCTTAGAAATACCATGGGTACAAACAGACTGAGTGGCCTGGCAGCATTGAATATTCACCGGGAAATTGAAGTGACTAATACAGAGGTAGTTTCTGTTCTCAAAAAATCGTCCAGACGTCTAGATTTCATTTTGTGAATTATTATCTTGCTTTAACTTACATCTCAATTTCATTGTGTTATCATTAAATTTACACATTCAAAATTTAAATTGTATTATTTCTTCCCCAAATACTAATATTGTATTTCTATGAAAACTTCAAAACTACTTAAAGGTATAAATTATTCCAGGGGCTCATTTCATAATAAACTACAATATAATCCACAAGCTTTACCTTGTAATTTCAAAGAGATTTCCATTGAGCTAATAGCTGATTTACAATAATATTATTATTAACTTGTAGTTTATCATGAAACAGGCCCCAGATAGTTGCTTCTAGCTTACTCAATCATCTGGTGATCATGCAGCATGCAGTCATGTACTTTTACAGTCCTGCAGAACAATATAGTAATAGGCCAACTAAATTACTTAGGTATTACTGGTCATTAAAGGTCATATAATGGACACGTTTGATACTAGAGAAGCCCCCCCCCCAAACCAAAATTCTGGGTGCGCCCCTGCATATGCTTATTACGAAAACAACACCAAACTATTACAGTACGTACTTTAAGACAGCAAACAGAACAATAAATAACCTAAAATTATTAGCTTAAATCTTTATAGGCTGGCGCAAAAGTCACTTGACTGTCGGTAGAAATATATTCTATAAAAACAAATTAACAGCAAGAAGCACTACATGTTTTAGCCCGTGATGTTGGCATTACAAAATATCGATAATTATGCGTTATCAAGTTGGCGACAACACAAACACACCAATCCGTCTAGTCAGCTGGACATATTTAACGCTGTAGTTTCTGAATTGGTTTTTGTGTTAAACAGCTGTAACGATGTTAACGAAAGAAGAACAGATTTTCACTTTAAAAACTTTTTATAAATGTTGCTATTGCAGTTTGAAAATTAATGGGGCGGACATTTTAATGAAAACCGACCCTCTAGTCTAAACAAACAGTGTACGCCATACGACATAAATTTGAACAACATGGATCTGTTATGAATGCACCAAAATCTAGCAGCCCAACAACAGTCGCATAAGAAGGAGCAAAATTGAGCGTATATTTAGCTGTGACTCAAAGTCAACGAAAATCAACCAGACGGTTAGCCTCCGAGCTGGAGTTATCACGAAGGTCTGTGCAAAGAATGTTACAAACACTTAAATTTAAAGTTTACATTCCACGTTTAGTACATGGGCTACTTGAAGATGATAGGCGATGAAAACCACTCAGGTTTTTCGTCTAAAAAAAAAAATTACTTGAAGATGACGCAGATCGACGTCTTCAGTTTTGTGAATTGATGCTTAACCAACACAAACATGATACTCAGTATTCAATAAAATTGTGAGGTCTGTTGAGGCCAACTTTAAGCGGACAAGTTAACAAACATAACTGTACTTACTGATATATGGAAAATCAAAATCTCAATCAACCAGGGGTGAGAGTTGTTTGGGGGGGGGGGGGGGAATATCATTTGGCGTACTTGGCCCATACATTTTTCAAGAAACAGTGACAGGAGATAAATATTTAGATACTAGTAATCCCCGTGATAAACCACATCCAGATTAATTAGATACAGATCAGAAATACATAATTTATACAAATTCTATTTAAAAACAACAGTCTTTATTTAGGCCTACCTAACTATGATGAGGGAATTTTTAACTGCTAAATGTGTACAATTATAAGGATTATAAAACTGTAAGTATATTTATTCAAATTTTTTATTTAAATATATTATTATATATCAAAATCAAGATAAGAATATTATTATTATTATTATTATTATGCTTTCTATTTCATATTGATATATCAAATGATTGAGAATTTATTAATATTATAATGAAGAAAAAAATAATCGAATATTTTTACTTGTTATACGAAGATGTACGAATATTCCCGAAGCTAAACGATTGTATATCTCTTCTTTAAATTTGTATAATTGAATAGGACTATATTGATGATAAAAGGTTGTTGTATTTATATCAATATCAAAGCAAATCTTATCACGTAGTACATTAGTTCTATAAATCTTATTTAAAAAAAATCAACTTCACGAGACATTATATTATTCATTGAAAATGTAAACATAACCCCAAAGTTCAATCTACAATTGCATTACAGATTATGGGTGAAATCAGCTGTTATATTATATTGTACTCACATAAGTACGCATGTATGTACGTATACTCGCTTTATAGGAGTTGATGTTTCAAAAACTACGTGGTGCCAAGACTCATGAGGTGTGCTGAAAGCTTTCAGGAAATTTACTTCAAACATGGCGGTGCTCCACCACATTATGCCACTTTAGCCCTCGATTATTTGAACAAAACTTTTGAAAAAAGAGTGATTGGACGAAAGGCTGATATTGACATGCCTCTATTTTCACCAGCTATCACGGCAATGGTTTTTTTCGTATGGAGTGTCGTCAAGGACTATGAAGTAGAGTACGGTATGTAATACTGTTCTCGGAAGACTTGAAAGGTGCATTAATGAGAAAGGAAACAGTTTGGAAAGCAGTGTCAAGTGACTTTTGCGTCACCCTGTACATAAAAGAAGTCCTGACTGATTCTAAATCAACGTAAAGGAAAAACTACGTAAGCTATATCCTTAACATTTTTAGTGTACCTTCATAACACTACGTAGAAGTGCACTGAAAACGAATTTTACAAAACATTGATTTTAAGGGTTGAAAATGGTCCAAATACGGAGGATCACTCCCAACCCTTTAACAGATAAAACAGCTGATTTGAATCTAAAGCTAAGCAACACAACTCTGGTTGTGGCCTACACTGAACCAACACACGTGTTGAATGCGTTTATAGTGATTATAATTATTTTTCACAAAACAATTTTTTAGGATAGCCAAAATAAAAATGAACTCAAACGAAACACGAACGGAAAAGGCTACGGTATTACAATTAAAATATCTGTTGTTACGAATTACAAAATAAAACAGCTGATTTTGACCACATTCTTAACACAATTTTAGGTTAGGTCTATACTAAACCGACAGACGTTCTTGAAAGTGTTTAGATTAATTACCATATCAACCAAATTGGTAAATTTAGAATCGGGTAACTTTTATTCGCAACCAACTGTTTTTTAGTTTAGGTATTAGCAAACCCAAATAAAGAAAAAGGTTTACTTTAGCGTAATTCAAACACCTAACACTATTAAAATATTATTATGCCAACTTTATTGTTTACTAGGTCTATTTACCACTTTGAAATACTGTTTTACTGAATCACATTTTGGTCCTACTTTATAACTTGAAAATTGCCTCCTAATCAATCGTTATTCCCGCGAAAATGTGCAATAATCTGTTTGCATTTGATTCGCCACAGGGGTTGGCGAGCGAAGCGCGCAGGGGGTTGAGTATTCTATATTCTAAAAGATTTTATTCACGAATGTGTAACACTTTATCTATTTTCTTTTCAGTATTTTCCTCAGAACATTTTAATTTTCAATTAAGTAGACATACTGTTCTAAACTAAAATGAAACCGTTAGAGTCAAACACATAAATACCGGGTGTCCCACGAAGAGGTCCCTATTTTTGAATTGATATGACAGACATATAGAGCGCGCTACAGACTTGAAATTCTACAGTCGTGACTAACACATATGTAAAAGAAATACCCCTGAGTATCAGTTAATTCTGACTGATCCAAACAAAATGGCGGAAAAACAAAAAACCAACAAAATTAGCAATAGTATTTTAAGAGTAAACCTACTTTTATTTAGAATATGAACAGCTACAGCTGTTTAGACTATTTTAAATCTATCAGCTGACTGCGTGTATCCACAACAATGAACATATTTGGTAATAAACATTGGCATTTGTTATTAAGTTGCATTGTAAAGTGTCTTATGTACCATGCCGTTTTCAACTGAGCAAAAAGTGAAATGTTGTTCCTGGGCTATTGCCTTTGAAAATGATTATGAAGCAATAAGGTGTTTTAGGGAAAGATACCCAGGTGTAGTTCCACCGTCAAGGAAATCTATTCGTAAGTGGAAGACTATCCTACTAGAAACGGGGTCAATACAAAAAACATACCATAGATCCTCCAACATAGAAAATGAAGAAATCGTATGTGCTGCTTTCATGGAATCTCCAAATACGCCTAATTCAGTAAGAAAGGTGGAATCTGCTACAGGGATACCGAAGTCATCTGTCCAAAGGTATGCCAAAAAGAACAAAATCAAACATTATAAAACTCATTTAGTTCACGGACTGCTTGAAGATGATCCTGACAGACGATTGGAATTTTGTTCGAAAATAATTGAAAAGACTGACGTAGATAGCAAATGGCATGAAGGAATCGCGTTTTCAGATGAAGTGACATTTTATCGAACAGGAACTGTAAACAGGCATAATTGTCATTACTATAACACAAAAAATCCACATATCTTACAAGAAGAGACATTAAAATCAACAGGTATAACAGTTTGGGCTGCTGTTACCAAGGATGGTGTTTTGTCGTATGACATATCCCGACAAACAATGACTGGAGAAAGGTATGCATAAGTTTTAAGCAATCACATAGTTCCTCATTTTTCTCAGCCTGAGATGAAAGACGTTTTTTTCCAACAGGATGGAGCTCCTCCGCATTATGCTAATGTCGCCAAAGCAGTTTTGGACCAACATCTTTCTAACCTTTGGATAGGTCGTGGCAGCAGCTTCATGGACTGGCCCCCAAGGTCTCCAGACTTGACTGTTTGTGACTTTTTTCTGTGGGGCTTTTTGAAGGAGAAGGTTTACTGTCATAACATTGCGACAGACGATGAACTAATGAGGTTGATCGAAGAGGAACTGTTGTTGATACCTCGAGAGTTGTTCAGCAAAGCGTATGACTGTTTTCTATTTCGTTGTCATCAGTGCATTGCGATCGATGGACATCAGTTTGAATAAGGTTTATGGATCAAATAGATTTAATTTATTTATGAGTTATTTATATCTTTAATTCCCTAACGTTGTTTAGTGCTTAGTAACATCGTTAAAATTCAATAATTATGTTGTAACACTTAAGCAAATAAAACTATTTTAACGAAAAGGTACTATTTCTTTGATATCCCGCCATTTTGTCCTAATGTGTCAGAATTAACTGATGCTCAGGTGTATTTTTTTTTACATATGTGTATGTTAGGACGGTTGAGTTTCAGGTTTGTAGAGTGTTCGGTGCATCTAATATATTAATTCAAAAATAGGGACCTCTTCGTGGGACACCCGGTACATAAATACCTGTGTACAATATATACAATTTTTAATGACATCCCAAAAGTATCCTGGGGGCCATGATCTGTGCTCATTGACCACTCCCGATCATAGGTCTCACTATAAGGGTCAATGAAATAGCTCATCTTTCCTATGAAAATTCGCTAATAATAATGAATATTATCAAAGACGATTCTGCGACTAACAAATTCTTTCTTCCAACTAACCTCACAGACAGATAATCATTAATAAATTTCCGTATACTACACTTATTGCAAAACGTTAAGATATACAACAAGCAATGAAACCATTAACAAAACAGGATGAGCTAACGGAGCCAAGAGGCTCATAACTTAGGATAACTACAGATCGGGTCTGTTAATCGTCATCTCCCAATACCATCAATTCTTCAAATTAATCTTTAACTGTCAAGATCAAGAATATAAATCGTGCGTTCGTTCTTTAAATTGAAACCCGTCTGAGGTTATGTTTTAATAAGTCGACAATAATATAAATAATAGTAACTTGGCGTTTGACTACAGGTGATCAGCTCATTTGTCTTATCTTAATACTAAACTCGTAAACGCGTCTCTTTCTAACGTGACAAACTGTTTGATATAATCTAAATTGTGTGTTTTAAAGTCACAATAATGTCCACATTACACTGAGTAGAGGTACTGGGTTATTTGAATGTTGGTCGTCAAATTAAAATAAGTCAAAAAGTGTAGGAGTTTGAGCTTTCCCAATAAATTAATGTAGGAGTTATAAAGAGTTTTGAACAGGTATGTTAAATTATTTGTGTAATGTTAATGTAGGTAATTTAACATAACTAGGGAATTTCCATGGGAGACAGATGAGCTATGCCCTAAGATTTGGAGTGGTCAATGAGCACCGAACATGGTCCCCACAACATAGTTCTGAGAGCCATTAAAAATGTGATATATATATGATCGCAATCTAACGACCACATTTGGTCCAAATTTGGTACACACGTTGGTATTCTAAGTCGCTCGGACGAGTTCGTTCTAAGTCGTAGGAGGTAAACATTTTCTTGAGATTTTTCGTACTGGAATACACATTTTTGGGGTCTTATCTCAAAAATATATATAGGAGATTATTAATTTTCTTTATTTACACTACCTTATAGACAGTCTGGTTCACCCAAAATCGATAAAAACGTAAAATACCATAAAAGTACACGGTTAAAATCCATATGGGGCATTTTACCGTGGAGACATCTTCTGATTCGAGGCTGACGACGGGGATAGCGAGTCTGTCCGCTGCGACCGAAGCAATGCAGGCCATAATCCGAGGCCGCGAAGCGCAGTCTACAATCCGAAGCCGAAAACTCGAAAAAAACAAAGAACTAGGGCTGGATGCTGAAGTGCAAACAATTTTTACTAATATATTTCGTACACGCAGTGCCTTCTTGAGTAGACCATTTTCCCAAACAGTTGGTAGTAAAACTAAAACATATAAACTTAATTTTAAAAATACGCTCAACTCACGTCAGCAGTTTAGCTGTGTTGTCGAATTATTTACAATTTTAATGTTATTATAGTTGTAGAGTTTTAAAAGCACATGTATATTTTAATTGACAGTATCGGTTTATCAATTGACATTAAAATGTTCTTAGAAAAATACTGAAAAGAAAATAGACAAGGTGTTAAAATCGTGAACAAACATCTATTAGAATATAGAATACAATTGATTCGCTAAAATAAGTTTGTTCCAATTGTTTTTCAACTATTAAATACACACGGGAACACACACAAATAAAAGCCTAAATGGTATTTCTTTTACAGCATATGGTCAAGTATTAGGGCCCTACATCCGAAAATATCTTCCCACTAACGAGATAGGCGGGAAGTCGCAGACAAGAAGGCATTCAATGACGATGAAATAATTGTTCTATTCTTGCTGAAAGAATGTCTTGTACAAAGGGATCCATTAATTTTTTCGGCCAAGAATTTTTTAGCCGCCATCTTCTGTCGCGAATAGTCCGAGGTTCGCTTCTTTTTTCCTGAAGTGATCCAAGTCGTTCTTATTAATTAGTGATAAAGTAGAGGGTTAAGCTTTTTTTCACTAGTTAATATAACTAAAGTTAGTCTTCGTTGGAATATTTACGTCTGCCAGAAACAAAACTATAGGAAACTTTCTATGTTGTGTTTAGCTGATTAATTTATTCAAATTTTGAAATACGGTGTCATTTTCTAATTTTCAATTTATCTGCACTCTCGAGATGTGACAAAATGTTTTAAATTTATAAATTACTCTAAACTCCGGAGTAAATATTTAACTAAAACCTAACTGAATTACATTTGTTTAACTGTCTTATTCATTGCAGAAACACCACAAGATGCATAGCAATGTTATTAAAGCTACATTACGTACAACACAACCTATTCAATCAGACATAACCACAAAACATGGCTAATAATATACGGTAAATTTTAAATAAATACTGATATTGCTTCTGGATCGTATTGGTATCGGCGCGGCGTCGAGTCGGTAAATGTGAAAGAAGCCTGCCGATATCGGTACTGTTGCTTAATCGGTGTCGATGTCGTTTAGGTAAGTGTGAAATCAGCCGTTAGCTGTATGAGTTAACACCCGATTCCACGTTCACCGTGCATGCAGTACAGAGCGCCCATAAGCCATGTTATCCTTACGACAGTCTCAGCGATAATAGCCAACTAAAAACCATCAACTCCCATGCTACGCTCGGTCAGTTGACGCAACCCGCATGACAATAAACGTGATGTTCGCTGTAATGGTAGTAGCATGTCTATTCTCATGATATAGTTCATTTCACCTCAGCGTGAGGCAAAACCAAATGACCGTAATAAAACCCTTACCCTTAGGCCTATTGTGCGACATCGGGGATGGGCACTTGTCGTCTGCCTTTGTATTAGAGTTATTGCTGTTTGTCCCAGTGTTATTATGCAAACTTTTTTAATTGAAAGAAAAACTTAAAACAAAATATATCACTCGCTGTGTTTTGATCGCGTGATTATTTTTATACCAAATATGAAGGAAATCGCTTCATTTGGCGAAGGCAAAGTAAATAGTTAAATCCTATGTGTTTTCAAAAAATTTTTATCATCATGAATACGGAAATAAATACGGTTTGCTCGGTACGGATGTCTGAAGTTAGATTCCGGGGAAAACTTCCTGCCTGGGGGGGAAGTAGGCCTACTTGGTGTCTGGCATTTACCTTAACCACACCACAGTATTATTATTCGAATACTCGAACAAGAGACAAGTAGTCTATGACTCATTCAAGTAGTTTTTATTTCAATAATTTTATTCGAATAATTATTCAATCATTTTTGTTTATTCCAAGTTTGTGGAACTGCCTTTACAATCCCTCCCCGCTACACCGCTAGCCCACCGAGCGCTATAACGCTATAGTAATGTACATCGCACTTCCTACTTTTGTAAGTAGGCCTAGTGCTACATTAGTGTACTTGGTAATACCACTAAAATTAACATAGTGCTTTATTTTTTTGTATATATATATATATATATATATATACATTTCCTAACTTGATTGCTATTGTAACGAATGTAAATGCATTTAAGAAACGTGTATTGGTTCAGTATAGGCCTGACCTAAAATTATGTTGTTAAACATTAATATTTAGCAACAGTAATTAAAATTATAATAAAGTGAGCCTTTCTCGAACCTGTGTTGGTTCAGTGTAAGTCGAATCTAAAAT
>JAGFPH010008726.1:0-11749 GCA_018207615.1 Philaenus spumarius
TATAAATTACACTATGTATTTCTTATGGGGATTTTTAGTAACTTTGACCCCCCCCCCCCCAAACCTCCCATAAAATTTCGAATTTTTTTAAACCCTTTCTTAGCGAGCACCTAGGGCCCTAGAGGAAGCTACGTACTAAATTTCATTCCAATCCGTTCGGTGGTTTTTTTTAGTAACGTTGACTCCCAAACCCTCCTAAAATTTCGAATTTTTTTAAACCCTTTCTTAGCGAGCACCTACGGCTCTAGAGGAATCTACATACCAAATTTCATTCCAATCCGTTTAGTAGTTTTAGAGAAATCGTGATTTAGTAACTTTGACCCCCAAACCCTCCTAAAATTTCGAATTTTTTAAAAACCTTTCTTAGTGAGCACCTATGGCCCTACAGGAAGCTACATACCAAATTTCGTTCCGATCCGTTCAGTAGTTTTTGAGAAATCGTGATCAGTGAGTCAGTGGATTTGGCTTTTATATACAGAGTGTCCCCGAACTCTCTGGACTCCTTTTGTAAATATATGTTCCTGGGATCCAGACAAACATATTTCACAATATAAACATGGGTCTACGGTGCTTATTTTTCGTCTGTCTGTCTGTATGTGTTTTTTTACAAAATACTTAATATTTTTATAAGTAGAAAAGATATTGAGCTCAAACTTTGTATACCTATTTGATGCGTAACCTTTTATCACTGTACGAAAAATTATAACATTATTTTAAATATTTTCAAAATGGCGTACGTTTATAATTTTTAATATTAAATATCTCAAAAACTGCTAACTTTACAAAAAGATTACAAGAGACAAAAAAGTTTGCATTTTTAATGACAAACACAATGGCTTTTTTATTTTGTTTGTAGCTCAAAGGATAACACAGATATTGACAAAAAAAGGAAAAATGTATTTCTTGGTAGTTGTCAACAATAACCAGAATTACTCTAGAAACAACATATTTTAAAGGTATTATGAGCTAACTAATAAGTTATTTGCATAATGTTTCGAGCACTTTCTGAGCTGATTCCACTGGCAAAAAATAATAAAAATTTAAATTTAATTGATACCTACCTCAAAAGTCTTAGAATTGAAAGTAGAATATTTACTGAAAACGGGTTTCTCTCATCTTTATCCATTTAGAAAATCGTGTTTTAAGCATTTCCAGGTTCTCGGGTTGCAAGCCTTTTTTAAAACCGCAGTAGCAGAAAAACTATAAAATAAAACGTCATGATTTTTTCACACAAGAAAGAAAAAAGTCCATATTTTCATTTAATTTTTTCTCCAAAAAGATATCTCTTATAGATTCCGAGATATAAGCCAGAGAAAACAGGTGTTTTTCCCAATTTAGAAAACGTCAAGGGGAAACGCCCTTGCAAAATTTTAAGGCATAAAAACCGACTTTTGATTTTCATGGGTTTTATTACATTAAACGAAGCAGGATGGTAAGTAGAATTAATACGTACCAAAATTTTTCAAAAATATTAATTTTACACTGGGAGTTTTTGGCAGAAAATATTTATATGTAGCTTAAATGTAAAGCTTACGAAAACTTGAAAATTTGTTTTACTCTTCCTACTTTTTATGAACTAATGTGAATATGAATTCACAGCACGCATCTTGTTACGTAATTTTCATGTTGCCTGATTTGATCTGAGGAATTAGCCATGGATATACCCTAACAATAAATGTAGACTACGAAAAAGACAGCAAAACTTTGCCGGAAGGGACGACCTAAAATAAATACGTTTATATTGATAATATAGACTCTTTTATCGGTGAGTTCAAGAAGAGACGAATAGCCTAAGACTTATACCGAGATCCAAGACAGGTTTGACTTCTTACCTCAGTTATACAAAAACAAAAAAGGACGAGAAATTATAAGGGGAAATGCAACTAATCTCTACTACATCTATACACACAACTTGAATTCTGATTTCGTTGAAGAATGTATCCACTTCCAAAAGTACTGTGTTTGCGAGTGCAGGAATTGAGCACCCAGCAGAAAAATCATTCCAAATAATTTCAAAATTTCTCCGATAGGCTATAATTTCCTAGAAAATGTGTACGTGATTTTGAACATCCCACTAAGAATAAGCCTGTGCATACTTGCTCCAAATTGTGCTGGAGAACGTAGTTTTTCTGCCTTAGAATAGTTAAAATTATCTACGAACCAGCATTTCTAAAGAAAGGTTGAACTCACTTTCTTTGCTGCTTATTGAGGCAAAAACCACGAAAACACTTTCAAATGAGGGCATTAGAAATGAGTTTGCTCTTAAAAAATCATGCAAGAAAGTAATGTAACTTTGAACACGCAAAATGTAATTCCTATGTGGGTTGTTTAATTTGTGTGTACATAAAATTTGTTGTAGTTGGTAGCTATACTTTATTTTCAACAATAAACCAATAATTAACTATATTTTATGTAGCCTAACTTAAACTTCACTAGGACTACCCTTTTATCCAGTAGAAGTTAATTGATTACAGTAGCCTACTTTATTTATATAAAAGCAGAGTTTTTATGGTAAAAACTCGTTAATTTTATAAATTTACAATACCGTAGCCTAAAAAAGTTTATAAAGTGGTTGTTAGTAGTAGGCCTAAAAGCTTATATTATAATAACTTAACAGATTTACTTTATAACCAATAGTAATCTTTTATATAGTTAACAATATTAAAATTCCCTTAGTAAGCCTATTTTGTATCATCATGTAACTTACATTAATAATAATAGGACCTATGCAAAAATAAATTTAAAACGAAAAAAAATAGGCCTAACATATAAAACAAAAATACAGATAAACACTAATAAGAATATATAATTATGTTTTAGATTTAGTAGCTAATAAACTCATTTGATGTATTTGTGTTTGGTTTTTTGTGGCATTACCAGCTTAAAATAACCTAATTTGATTGAAATCCCGTTTGCAATATTCAATTAGACCTGTGGGAGCAAAATAATTCCAATAATTAGCAATGTTTCTTAATAGTTAAGCCAAAGTTTAAATAAATCTTTGCAGAAAGCAGCACATTACGGACAGATCAGAAACTTCAATATTCTATTAAATATGTAGGTAGCAGCACCTCACGGGATAATAATTAATTATTAATTATCAATATTAATTTTCATAATAATAAACCCAAAGTTTAATAAAACCTTTGCAGGTAGCAGCACATTACGGTACAGATCTGAGAAACTTCGCAGCAGCCATGGTACGTGAGGAACTCCACCATTCTAGGGTCAGCTGGTATCCCTACCCTAGAAGTTTTTGCTATAAGATGTGCCACTAAACTGTTTCAGGATGCTCGCAACTCATGCTATCCTCATATAGCCGAGATCTGCAGGAGACTCGACATCCAGGAAGATGGTAGGCCTCGGCCTGCCGCTATCCTGGACGACCCGCCATAGGTTTCTTCACGCTGCGACTCCATCAAGATTAACACTAACCAGTTTGCCTTCTTTTCTATTAAGGCTCGGCTCTCCATATTCAAAACGGCGAAGTTGGGTACCAATTTCAATGTTAAATAACCAAAACATACCTTCACTATTAAGCATATTTTTGTTCTGTTTTTGTTAAAAAACGAAAGCTGTATTTTTTTTCTTAAAGTAAAATAGATTGTGGGTGTTGATTGCTAAAGATTTTTGCAATGTCTCTTTTTGCAACTGAGTAAAAAATTAATAAAGTTTACTATTTTTTACTATTTCGTCGGCTTAGAATGAAAACCTCGTATCTCAAAAAAAATCAATTTTTTTTTATTGCATCACTAGGTTGAAAACCTTGTATCTCAACTAATAATAAGCCAAAAATAGGTAATTAAATTATATGCTGCTCTCTACAGAGGAAAAAAGAAACCACGTATATTGTTAAGAGACAGTGTTAAGTGAGGAAACCACGTATAAACTGTGACATTTGTTGTATGTTTTTGGATGATTTTCAGCAGTTTTAGACATAACATTTTCACACATACCATCACTAAGTAAGTACACTTCTACTTATATATCTTATATTTGTAACAGTACTCAATATTCATGATAATTTTAACTCTGAAATGCTACATCTAGATGTGAAAACCAAGTATAAAGGTTAGGCCAGAAAGTATTAGAACGAAAAACTCGTAATTCAAATATACGTGGTTTTCACATTTAGCAAAATTGATTTTGTGGTTAGGATAATAAGCTTGCACCTCATTTAAGAGTGTTGATTTACATGGTTTTCATTGTAAATGGCTATCTTAAACTAAAATTGGTAATTTTAAAATAAATTTATGGACTCTACATCAATTAGTCCAACACTGAATTACCAAATACTTTAAATTTTGTAGGCCTATATTAATTTGGCTTGTTAAATGCAATTTTTTCTTTTTTAAACTTCATTTTATTTAAATTCTAGGCCTACCTATAAACCCTACAAACTGTACCAAAGACCAATTTAAAAAAAGTAATCCTAGTTTGTCCTAATGTGTATTGATTTTATCAACTAGCTATATTAACACATTAAAATAAATCTTAATAATATAATTATTTTATTTTCAGAAAACAAGATTATGAGTAGGTTTAGGCGAACCAATTTGCTACTGGAGCTGGCTTTAAAACAATCATCGAATTCTAATAGGCCTAGTAACAAAAAGGGTAGGTTTAATTATAAACTTATAGGGAACAATATGAATCATAATTTTTATATTTTTTTAACTTTTCTTTTTCATACTTTAGTGTTCAGTATATTATGGTACCGCTACTATGAAATATTTGTGTATTATAAGATGTTTTTTGTGTTTACTAAGCTTATTGATTTTATTACAGATAAAGAAAAATGCTCTAAGCCGAATCAGACTACCTCCACTAAGGATACTCTCTCTGAAGTTTATCCAGATACAAACTTCTTTGTATTAGAGCCTAATGATGATCAGCATGATCAGACGGAAAACTGAAGAAGGCAAAATAGTTTTTGATATAAAAAAAATCATGAAAGGCCGCTGTAATTGTTCGGTAAAAAACTCAAGGGCTTTTGGCTGTGCAAATATTTACGATAGCATGAGAGAAAAAATTTTCAGACAATTTTATACTTTGAAGAAAGGTGAAAAACAAGTTTTCGTAAAAGGCTTGGTTGACAAAAGACTTGTGGTACAGAGAACAGTTGATTTTCCTAGCAATTCTCGGCGTAATTATTCTTTTTTGTACTATTTAAAACCAAATGAAACTAAGGAACGCATTAAAGTATGTAAAAGAATGTTCCTAGCTACTCTTTGTATTGGAGAGTGGGCAGTACATGATTGGGTATCAAAGGGATCAGATCGAACAGATTTTGAAACCAATGAAGAAAACACAGAAGTAAAGAAGAAAATAAAAACAAAAAAGGTCGACTGTTTGAGACCAGTCCGAGTCAGCGAAGAAAGAAAGCTTTTACTAGCATTTTTTGAAAGCCTTCCAAAACTTGAGTCACATTATTGTCGAAAGAGCTCAACAAAACTTTACCTTGAGCCTAAGTGGCAGTCTAAGGCAGAACTTTTCAGGCTATGTAAAGATTTCTGTAAATCTCAAAATAAAGATAGCCTCATACTATCCATTTTTATATTTCACTCCGTTTTTGATGAGTGCAACTTGTCATTGTTTAGCCCCAAAAAAGACCAATGCGACACTTGCTGTGCTTATAAAAATTTAAACAGCACATCACAAGGAAAGACAAGGCAAGAGAGCAAAAAGAGTATGACAAGACGAGTACAGATAACAGAACCTCAGTATTTACAATGGATCTACAGGCCGTTTTGCTTTGCCCTTCTCTAAAAGCGTCAGCATTATATTATCGCACAAAGCTTAAAGTCCACAACTTTACATTGTATAATCTCAAAACAGGGACTGGCCATTGCTACTTATGGGACGAAACCGAAGGAGAACTAAATGCTGATGAGTTCGCAAGCATTCTGTATTATTTTCTTACAAATGAAGTGGAGAAAGAAACATGTAACAATATTATTATATATAGTGATGGTTGTACATACCAAAATAGGAATGCAACTTTGGCTAACACACTTCTCTTAGCTTCAAAACAATTGGACATCGTCATTACTCAAGAATTTTTAGAAAAAGGACACACCCAGATGGAGTGTGACGCTATGCATAGTTGTATAGAAAGAAGATTGAAGAACCGGGAGATTTATTCCCCAGTTGGCTATACTGAAGCTTGTAAAACGGCAAGGCTCAATCCAGAACCATTCAAAGTGCACTACCTCCAGCACAGTTTTTTTAAAAAGTTCAGTGATCTGCAGTTCGTGTCATCTATAAGATCTGGACAAAACAAGGGTGATCCAGTTGTCACAAATTTAAAGTGCATAAAGTACACACCTGATGGAAATGTTCAAGTAAAATTAGATGTCCTAGATGAGTTTTCCAATCTTCCTAGGAGAATAAAAAATCAATCAAGTGAGACTGAAATAAAATGCTTGCATAAAAACAAAGTTCCCCTTCAGGCAATCAAATTCAAGCACTTGCAAGAAATGAAACCTGTACTTCCTCGCCAAGTACATAGCTACTACGACACATTACCACACTTAACAAAATCTGGAAACAAGTTATGTTATGCGAGAGGGAAACATGTTCATGTATCATTCCAGCCAATGTAGACTTTTGAACCAAAATGTTTTTTAATATTGTCTAGAAAGGAAGTTTGTTGTAATTTCTAATTAATTACATAATTTGATGTCCTTTTAGTTATTTGCTATTTTTTATTATATCATGCAACTTTATGAACTTAAATGTTTTCAGTAACGTTAAGCAAATATTTTTTCTAATAATATAATAATAATAATGTCAGGTTTGTATTTTTTCTAATAATTAATTTAATAAAGTGTTCCTACAGTTATTCATTTTTTGTTTATTGTCTTCTATAAAACCTTTACAAAGAGTACAACTTTAAAAAAATATTTTTAAACTTTTGTTAGACTTACATTGTCAAAAAAATCTAAAAATTGATAAAATTTATATTAGTAAAATTACTAGTAACTTTAATCAATCTCAATGTGCAGGTAAAAACCTCTTAACATTGTTTTAGCTCAATAAAAGTCAAACCACGTATTTCAACGTTAAAAATGAAAAACACTTATATAATTTAACAACAAGTAGTAAAACCACGTAATTCATATTAAAATATGAAAAAAGCAAAATTGGCTTTGGTTAAACTCTTAAATAAATACAAAATACATATAATAACATAATATTTACATAAAAAGTAGTAAATTCTAAAACACAATGCAGAAAACAGTTTTTTCCACCTCCTGTAAAATTTGTGTTTTCTGAGATACGAGGTTTTCATTCTAAGCCGACGATTTATATCATTCGTTTATGAAAACAATGAAACGGTTTCTGAAAATGTATTCGGCAATCAACATCCGCATATGACAGTACTTCAAAATGAAACCAAATTTTTAAATTTATTCCACGAATTGACGGAAAAAAATGACTTATTCTGTAGCATTGCTCTTATGGGAATCAGATTCAATATGGCGGGCAGGGAAGCGCCCCCTTAAGTGAGTTTCAGATTGATTTAGCAGTCATTAGGGAATAGCCCCTAGATGCTGCTGACGCTCCCTCCAGTGATGCATGCGGAGTGTCTCTGTCCGTTACACATGGTACATGAGTGTTGTATAGCTTCTCAGGAGAGGCTGGCGGATACACTCTTGTGCCTGTGTTCGGAGCCAGAGTGACTTCCTTACTTGGGGGGAGGGCGGTCGTTTAGTGGGTATTGCCAGTACGCTCTGGATTGAGCCTCACAGTACCTCTAATTCGGATTGAGGTCTGCACGAAACGCATTTTTCCGCCTAAAAAAAAAAAAAAAAAAAAAAAATCTGAGAAACTTAATTGCCACTGCATATCGAATTACGGACGTGTAGCACTTTCTAGTTCAACTGTGATCAACAAGATTTCAATATTTGGCAGAACCATTGTCAAAATAAATCAGCAAAAATACTTACCTAATTTTCCTCAGTGAGGCGGCACATTATTTAACTGAGAAAATTGACAGAGTTACGGCATTACGACTGTTGTATCCGTAAGGTGCTGTCACCTGGTAGATAAAAAGTAAACTATTTATAATTATTTTGCTACAGGTTGGACAGTGCTGCTGCCAGCTTTGAAATTGTGAACTATCATTTATTCATACAGTTATTGTAGCGCTCTCTAGTAGTTAAAGTATCAACTATGAGCAACATGATTTCAATATTTAGCAGAACCATTGTCAAAATAAATCAGCATAAAATACTTACCTAATTTTCCTCAGTGAGGCGGCACATTATTTGACCCGTCTAACTGAGAAAATTGACAGAGTTACGGAATTATGACTGTTGTATCCGTAAGGTGCTGTCATCTGGTAGATAAAACGTAAACTATTTATAATTATTTTGCTACAGGTTGGAAAGTGCTGCTACCAGCTTTGAAATTGTGAACTATTATTTATTCCTACAGTTATTTCAATATTTGGCAGAACCATTGTCAAAATAGATCAGCAAAAATAGTAATCTACAGCACTTCTTTTGTCCCGCCTGACTGAGAAAAATTACAGAGCACCAAAATTAAAACTGATGTATCCGTAAGGTACTGCCACCTGGTAGATAAATTTAAAACTATTTATAATTATTTTGCTACAGGCTGGAAAGTGCTGCTACCAATTTTAAAATTGTGAACTATTATTTGTTCTAATAGATATTTTGGTAGTTACAGTATTTTATAATTAATTAATTACTTTTTGTAAATTATTGGTGCTCCCACCTGTGACTCATTTTCATAATAATATATTCCTATTAATTTTAAAAAAACATTGAATTTCTTAAGGCAGAGTGAATTTTATTATTTAACCAATAGTAGCATTAATATTAAATTGTTATTTACTTTCAAAATTTAGGTTAGTTTACAGTCTAAAAACATGTTTAATGTCACTAACCCAAAGGAACAGAACTAGCCTAAACGGTTTGAATTTTCTAACAAATCTTAAAAGACGTTTGTAAAAAAAAGTAAAATAAAACTAATATAATCTAAGATAATATATTCATAGGTCTGGAAATGCTTCGTTAGAGAGAGCTGGCTAAAGATTTCACTCGTGTTTCAGATTACTCACAGATCTGAAATTTTTCTAAATAAATTAAGTTACTGAATTATAAAATATCCACCTTTTAAGTACAAATGTAACTGTAGCTTAATTAAGAAAATCGAATGAAAAATAATAACAATGTGACCATGTTTACAAATAAATAAAAGTAGGTATTGGCTGTTTATTAAGACCGAATTTTGCGTTTTGGGTCAAATATCGTAACAATTACTGTAGTTACAGAACTGAGACCTATTTTATTAAATTTATCTGCTCATTTTAGGTAAATTAAATTAAATTTTACACCTTAATTAACGCCCTACATATTTCAATATTGATTCATTTCTGTGAGTAATCTGAAACATGGCTGAAATCTTTCGTCAGCTCTCTCTAATAAAGCATTTCCAGACCTATGAATATATGAACATGTTTATTATATTTTGCTGGTGGGATCAGCTCAGAAAGTGCTCTAAACATTATGCAAGTAACTTATTGGTTTAGCTCATTATAAGTTTAAAATATTATGTTTCTAGAGTAATTCTGGGTATTGTTGACAATTACCAAGAAATACAAATTCCCTTTTTTTTGTCAATATCTCTGTTATCCTTTGAGCTACAGACAAAATAAAAACATCATTGTGTTTGCCATTAAAAAAGTAAAATTTTTGTCTCTTGTAGATTTTTTGTAAAGTTAGCGGTTTTTGAGATATTTGATATTAAAAATTATAAACAGTCGCCATTTAAAAAATATTTAAAATAATGTTCTAATTTTTCGTACAGTGATAAAAGGTTACGCAACAAACAGGTATACAAAGTTTGAGGTCAATATCTTTTCTACTTCCAAAAATTTTAAGTATTTTGTAAAAAACACATACAGACAGACGAAAAAATAAGCACCATAGACCCATGTTTATATTGTGAAATATATTTGTCTGGATCCCAGGAACATATCCACAAAAGAGGTCAAGAGAGTTCGGGGACACTCTGTATATAGATAAGTTCTTCTTGGCTGATTAATTACTGCATCGTGACGAAAATATCGTCGGTAATGGCCTTGAATCAATACTTCGGTTACTTAATGGCAAATTAATTTTGAATCTATAATCTATAAATGAGTTTAATTAGGTAGAATAATTTCCCAATTTACAATGTTTGATTAAGTAAATAAATTCCAGATAGGTTCGAAAATGATATCCAAGTCAAATAGGAGTACATGGCATCCTTGAACGTCCGTGGAACTTTAGAATCATGAATTGTAGGTTGTTTTCCAACAATCTTTATCAGATTGTTCCTTTTATTATCAGGCAACCGTGATGGCCCTGTGAATTGGGAATCATGTTTAACATTTAATCGTTCTGAACGTTTCTTTAAATGTTATTTTCTTGAACTTTCTCTTGCCGACTCTTTTTTACGTAAAATTCTTCGCCTTTAGTAAGAACCTTTTCAAGATATTTTCTTAGTCTTTTTCTAGCCACTTCTCTTTTACATAAAATGCGTTCGTCTTCAGTAAGATCTCTCTGACTTTGAATTACTTCATTACTAGAGAGGTCCGTGAAAGGTTATGATTGCCAGCGATCTGTAATAAAACATTTTCTTGGTGCAATGTAAACATTTTCGTATTTGAATTTTTAGTGGAACTGTCTGTTTTGGTGCTCCCTGAACCCCAAAAAATTGTTTAGTGGAATTAATTATCTGTGTTGGTGCTCCCTGAACCCAAAAAAGTGTTTTTTTTGTGATGTCTGTCCGTGTGTCTGTTATTATATGTACAGAGGTGGAGACCATACCAACGGTCCGATTTTGATGAAATTTGGTATGTAGGTGTAGTTCTGGAATATCTCCATGCGTTTTTTTTCATTTTTTCAAATTTTTTATTTTTAAGGGGTTTTACCCCCCAAAAATGGCCAAATAACGAGAAAAATCAAAATTTCTCAAAAACGGCTCTAACGATTTTGATCAAATTTGGCTTATTTGTAGCCCTTAATGTACCCTACCATATTAAAAACCGGGTCTTTCTAAAAATTCTCGTTTAGGTAATAGTAATAATAATAATAACTGATTTTTGGGGGTTTTTGGCCAAAAACGGGGTTGGTTTTCAAAAATTTTCAAAACCTTTTTTCGTGCATCTATACAGGCCTAATTGACATGTTTGGTACAAATTTGTTCGAAAACAATCGAATAGTTTTAATAATAATAATATAATATGGATGTGTGTTACATGCATCTAATATTTTCCATGGCCCTTCTTTTGCAATACTAAATAACCACCATGTAGTACTATGCTACTCTTGGGAAGGTATAAAGTTTCAACTGATAGAAAGTATGTGCAATGACTACATATTGATATGTGTTGGTATGTGGCAGTTATCTGGTACCGTTTTTCATTTTCTAATGTATTTGGTGGCATTTCCCATCAAAGGTTTACGATTTTTTTCATAACCTAAAAATGTACAAAATAAATTCATTTATTTGACACTCAAGAATGTAAAATAAGAAAATACATGTATACAAATATATAGCGTTACATGACTTGTACATGATACATGATTCCATTTAACACCTAAAGAAATGTATGTATAAATAAATGTATAAAATGTGTTAATAGATAGCGTTGTTACATGAGGGTAAGGATTTTTCCTGTAGTTGGCTAAACATCCCAGGATTAGTTCCAAATTCTGCCACCACGGCGCAG
>JAGFPH010008726.1:19878-38630 GCA_018207615.1 Philaenus spumarius
TTAGGAGTTATTAAACCGGTCCGGGACTTTTGGGACAGTCTGTATAGTAGTGCGTGACGGAATAGAACGTTTCAAAAAATGGACGGCCTAGAAGTTAAGGGTCTGCTCCAGTAAACGAGAAAGCAACCGGAAACGAAAGCGCTTCTCACTATATCCCTAAACAGTGCAATTTCTTGCAGCTGAACGCTTTGACATTGCCTAATTTCAAACCATTTTATAAGTCTATCTTTTGTAATTGAGTGTTGAAAAAAAACTGAATATTCTTTATAAAATTTCGGATCCGGCTTGCAAATTATTTTTCATTATTAATTTTTTATTGTGTTAGGAAAAAAATTCAAACTTTGTACTTACAAAATGTCAATTAGGCCTACATAACAAATCAAAAGTATTAAAAAAAATTTAAATTGCAAGACGGATGCGTATTGTGACTGTGCTTAAAATGAGACCTTGCAAACAATTAATTTCATGATAAAAAGTAAACGAAATAAATGGTTTGAAATTTAACATTGCTCTTATGGGATAAAAATCCAAGATGGCCGCCACTACAGCAGACCCTTAACTCTTCAAAAACGTTCAGTAATATTTTTTCAAATTCCGCTTAGTTTAGTCGCAATCCGCCATTTTGTTTTTTTTACAAAAAATCACTGAACTCCAGAAATAGATAAGATATTGAGTTCAAATTCGGTACAAGCATTTTGGATGTTAAGATTTACAATCTACCAAACACCAAGAATTTATTTTAATAATTTTCAAAATGGCTGCCTTTACATACGTTTAAAGTGGAATATCTTGAAAATCGTTAACGCAACAAAGAATTTACTAGAAATAATATTTTTCTTTTTTTAACGATAGACAAAATTACATTTTGGTCTTTTCTGTAGGTCAAAACTAACAGTTATTGACAAAAAACTGAAAACATGATTTCTTTTTAACTGTCAACTACATTTAAAATCAGCCTAAAATCAACGTTTCAGAGCAATGGATTTTATCTAATTTGTTAAAACTATAAGAATTCAAAAACGTTGGTTTTACGCTAATGTTGGAAATTGTAGACAATTACCAAGAAATCATGTTTTCAGTGTTTAATTCTCGATAACTAAGTTATCCTTTGAACTACAGAAATGAAAAAAAAAAACAAAACAGTTTGTCATTAAAAAATAAAAATATTTTGTTTCTTGTAAATTTTTTTGTAAAGTTAGTGGTTTTCAAGATATTCCACTTTAAACGTTTGTAGCGGCCGCCATTTTTGAAAAATTATCAAAATAAATTCATGGTGTTTGATACACTTGTAAATCGTAACATACAAAATGCTTATACCTAATTTGAACTCAATATAATATTATCTATTTCTGGAGTTACAATGATTTTTTGTAAAAAAAGCAAAATGACAGATTACCACTAAATTAAGCTGAATTCGAAAAAAAATGTACTGAACATTTTTTATTTATTACTTTTTCACTATACTATATAGAGAAAGTATAGTGATCGCAAAAAAAATCAATGTTGAGATTTTTGTGGAAATATCCGTTTTGGGACCACCTGAGTCCAAAAAAAGTGGTTTTTACAAAATGTCTGTCTGTATGTATACAAAGCTAGACCGAAAACTATTCGATCGATTTCGAACAAATTTGCACCAAACATGTCAATTTAGGCCTGCTAGATGCACGAAAAACGGTTTTGAAAATTTTTGAATAACAACCCCCTTTTTGGCCAAAAAACCCTAAAAAATCGGTTATTATTGTTTTTAAAAAATCGGCTATAGTGATTTTGATAAAATTTAGCTTATTTATAGCCCTTAATGTACCCTACCATTTGCAAAAAAACCCATCTTTCTAAAAATTCTCGTTTAGCTAATAATAATAATAAGAACTGATTTTTGGGGGTTTTTTTGGTAAAAAAGGGGGTAATTTTTCAAAATTGTTTAAAACCTTTTTTCGTGCATCTAGCAGGCTTAAATTGACATGTTTGGTGCAAATTTGTTCGAAATCGATCGAATAGGTTTCTCTCTAGCCAATAATAATAATAATATTTATTAGTTACTCTCCTACTTTAATACAATTATGAAGTCACAGTGAATCTGTTTAAATAATTTAAATATGTTTGTGAGAAAGTATGTGCCAGTTTCTGGTACCGTTTATTGTTGCTTGTTGTTGTTATGGTTTTCTGTTAGAGTTTTTCTTTGTTTTTCCGTTTAAAAAGTTTGTAGTCATTTATTAATTTCATAAACGTTACTAGACTTTATCTATGGTGGGAGGGGACTTGAGTACTGGGTATATTAATCCCCAGTTAGTACCCAACTTAAAGACATCACTGTTGAATAATATAAGCTCAATACAGCTCAGGCGATTATAGCCTATAAGGGGGGTTCTACTTTAAGCAAATACCAACAACAACAAAACATAAACAACTAACAACCAAACGACCTATCAAACAACAATCAACAAAGCAACAACCAAATAACCAACAACTAATGAACAAACAATCAACAACCAAAGAAACGACAACAGACAATAAAAAAACACCAACTATAAAATAAATACAAATTAATAATAATATTTGTTTAAAATAAATACACATTTGCTATTATCATATTAAAAATCCCAACTTTATTACACTTCACGTTTACAATTTCCATAACAATAATATTACAAAAGCAATTAATTATCTTTCAGCAGCCATGAGAGTGCAATAATTTAATACGTACATTTAAACAATAATTATGCATGCAGAAACCCCACATTAATGCAGAAAGCCTCTCAGGAATATTCTTGGATATGAACAGCTATTTTGATTGTTGTCAATTAACTTTAAAAAATGATGTACGCATGCGTCAACAGACATGAAACAAAACCGCGGGAGCCAGTCATTAGTTGTGCGTGAGTTGTAGTGTTGTGAGGTTATAGACTGCTGCATTCGCGTCAATTATGGATTAAAACTTCATTTATCTGTCAAAAAAGGTAAGAAAAGTACCAATATTTAATAAATAGTTGTATAAAATATAAATAGTTTTAAATGAAATGATTATACAATGCAATTTGTAGAATGAACATTATTATCGTTTTAATGATATACTTAATAAATAAAATAATTTTTTTTATAAGTTTTCATGAATTATTTTGTATTTCTGTTCTGTACATTATTAAAAATTGTTGGTGTATATCACTAATACAGTTATTTTTCAGTCACTAGTCACAGCTTGTTTTTATTTAATTATTCAGAAACATAGTTTATGTAAAATGATTGGCTCCAAGATATTCTGTTTATTAAAAAAAAATATCCAAAGACATTTAAAAATCCATTGTTCTATTTGTAGCCATTTGCGATTGCTATTATACAGGGTGCCTCCGAACTCTCTGGATCCCTTTTGTGGATATGTTCCTGGGATCCAGACAAACATATTTCACAATATAAACATGGGTCTACGGTGATTATTTTTTCGTCTGTCTGTATGTGTTTTTTAGAAAATACTTAATATTTTCGGAAGTAGAAAAGATATTAAGCTAAATCTTTGTATACCTATTTGTTGCCTAACCTTTTATGATTGTACGAAAAATTAGAACATTATTTTAAATATTTTCAAAATGGCGTCCGTTTATAATGTCAAATATCTTAAAACCGCAAAATTTACAAAAAAATTACAAAGAAAAAAGGTTTTCTTTTTCAATGAAAAACACAATGGTATTTTTATTTTGTCTGTAGCTCAAAGGATAGCAGAGATATTGACAAAAAAAAAAGGAAAAAATGTATTTCTTAGTACTTGTCAACAATACCCAGAATTACTCTAGAAACAAAATATTTTAATGTTATTATGAGCTAAAATAATAATTTATTTGCATAATGTTCCGAGCAGTTTCTGAGCTGATTCCACTAGCAAAACGTAATGAAAAAAATCATATATTTATAGGTCCGGAAATGTTTCGTTAGCGGAAACATACAGCTGGCGAAATATTTCACCCTTGTTTCAGATTACTCACAGAAACGAACCACTATTTAAATGTGTAGGGCGTTAATTAAGGTGTAAAATTTAATTTAATTTACGTAAAATGAGCAGATAAACTTAATAAAATATGTCCAAGTTCTGTTGGAACCATATAAGAACCCTGTAAATCATGTTTTTTTAGACCGAATTTTGCGTTTTGGGTCAAATATCGCAACAATTACTGCAGTTACAGAACAGGGACCTATTTTATTAAGTTTATCTGCTTAATAAAGGTTAGGCAACAAATAGGTATACAAAGTTTGAGCTTAATATCTTTTCTACTTCCGAAAATATTAAGTATTTTCTAAAAAACACATACAGACAGGCAGACGAAAAAATAAACACCGTAGACCCATGTTTATATTGTGAAATATGTTTGTCTGGATTCCAGGAACATATCCACAAAAGGGGTCCAGAGAGTTCAGGGACACCCTGTATATAATATTATTTATACTTGCCTTAGCAATCCTTTTAGAAGGCTTATGGTTTACAGCTGTTTCACCTTTTCATTTACAGGCATCATCATGTTTTATGTTTTTATTTGTTTATGTGTTAAATGTCATTTTAATCTGTTAATAAGTGTAACTATGAGAAGTGTGTTTTTTTTTGTACTATTCGTTCTGGAAGGACTTCTAAAAGGCAAGTACAAATAATAATATTACATTTAAAAAGTCTCAACATTAAATACTAATTAACTATGTATTAATGGTATTTGAAAAAGTAATTTATATAATATAATTTAACTTTATTTCAATTTCCATTCTTTGTTTGATTATATGTGCTCCTGTAAAGTGTTTGAGTTTTTCGTATTCATTTGTAAGTTAAAGTTGTGCAATACCAGGACAGAACAGTCCCATACAGTCCTCTTCAATATAACTGATCTTCCATCTAATTTTGAAGATAATCTTTTGTAATTTGCATTCATGAATAATTAAACTATAATTGGTAGGTGACACAAATTTTAAATTATTCTATTTCGTTAAAGATATTTTCTTATAAACAAAACTAAAACAAACCATAATTTCAGCCGAGTCACTTGATAGCAGTAAAACATCAGGGCGAATTTTGTTACCTACGTTAGTTGTACATTGGAGCTTTCTGCAAATTTAAATGTCGTACACACGTGGCGGAAACTAGTAATAAGACCGGCATTAGTAAAAGCGATATTCTAGTCGCGCTCGAGCGCTTTACCAATGTAATATCATAGGCCTACCTTCTCAGGATAAGCATCACTGGATTCGATGCTTTTACTCGAGTGGTATTACACGCTTAAAGTTAAGAGTGTAAGATGTATTTCAATAGCCTATTTGTATATTGGAAGGCATAAAGTGACTTCATTCTAAGACTGTCGAATGCACTAGGATTTGGAGGGACTTGGTTGGTTGCTGGATTTTTTAAATTTCCATAGTAAATTAAGTGATTTGTGTTAACATTTTTTCTTCATAGACCATTATAACCTCGGGATGTTTAGATATTGTTTTATTTATACTTGTGCAGATTAAAAATTCCGTAAGTTCGTTACTCTCCAACCAATTTCAAAAACTAAATCGATACCTTAAGGAATTAAATTTGTAAAAAAAGTTATTCTTGACGTTTTTTCGAGAAAGTGCTTGTTTTTTTCGTTACTTCCATTTGAAAGTTTTAAACGGCCGGGCCACCGTTTCGAAAATATTTAAGTCAAGTCAACATAACATTTTTCCCAAGTAGGTAATCCTAATGCAAAGGGTCGATGGAAATTTGGTAGTATTTCGTTGAGTAATTGTTTAATAAAACACGCATTTTGGTCACAGTAGGACTACCGAAGCGGTTTTAGTCAAATGAACAGTGTTTGGTGTTTACTTTGGACCCAGGAACAGTCCCAGAAAAAAACGTGACAAGAGTTACGAAACACCCTGTATATATGTACAATTATTGTAAGAACCAATAAATTAATAATCAATCAAATGTTCATTTAATAAAATAAAGCAAGAATTAAAATATGCTCACACAGGGAACTATGTTTTAGCTTGGATAGTCTAGTTTGAAAATTTGACATCTTACTTTTTATGCAACATTAAAAAATGTTAAAACCCGACTTTCGGAAAAAACTGAAAAACATGCTTATAATTCCTGTTTTCTTACTATTTAGTGCCATCTATGATTATAATGTATGATGGATTATTGGTTTTCCAATTTCCTTATTAATAAGGATCTGCTTAAAAAAAAAAAAAAAAAAAAAAAAAACAGGCAGTCGTGGGACTGCCGTCAGAAGTGAAAACGTTTTAGCTTCATATAGTTAACTTTATTTTCGAGTTATTAAGAAGTATTTTTAATCAATGTATTAATGTTGTAAGGAATAGATATTTCTTCTTTAAATTTGTATACACGAATATTTTATGATAAAAGATTATATGTATATACAGTTTATAACCTCAAAGCATTAAAAGCAAATATTATAATGTATTATAACATGCATTAGTTCTAGAACTCATATTTAATAAAATCAATTTCACAAGAAATTATAACGATTGAAGTTGTAAACATAACCTCAAAACTGTAATATACACTGGCTTACAGATGATGGGTGAAATCAGCTGTTATATTAAATGTTAAGCTAGCCATACACGGTCCGATTTGTAGGACGACCGAGTTGGACTGCAAGTTGGATGCGTTTCACCACTCACGATCCAACTTACCATCCAACTTACGATCCAACTAACGTTTCCATTAATAATAAGTACCAGGAGACCGAGCTAAAGCTCGATTATAAGCAGGGCTATGATTTCAATAATAAATATTGGATTATTGAGTTTTGAGGTTAGGCCTATAACATTAAACAACTAAATAAAGGGTATATACAACATTAGGCTTACCTGTAATAAAAATACAGTTTAAAGAATTAACCATAATCTCAACGCTATGCCTCAGAAATAAGTTAGGCCTAAATTAAAGTTTAATATTTCAATATCGATTTAGGCCTAGGGCCTAGTTTGCTCACGTCAATAACTATTATTGTAAATGTCCGTGAACATCGTTTAGGTTAGGCCTATAACATTAAACAACTAAATAAAGGGTATGTTTATTTAGCAGAAGTATTCGTTGCCATGGTAACTATAAATAGATACAACTTTAGGCTTACCTCTAATAAAATACAGTTTAAAAGAAAACAGATGATTATTGTAATGGCATTGAAAACATTTGCATCAGCTGTGCTTTGTATTGTTTAAAATGGACAAATTTCACTTTTTAATTTAATAAAAAGACGTAGAAAACGAATTTTCCCAGACTGGTGACCATTTCCAATCGATTTCTCGTGGCCAAAATCCCCATATAAAATCAAAAAATCAAAAATCCTTAGACGGAGATTCCAGATCCATTTAGCAGACAGACAATTATCTCTCGCTTTAGAAGATAAGATTCCATTAACAGCTGATTTTAAACTTTGAATCCATTATTTACTTTTCTAAATTTTAGGTTAGGATTTTATTAAAACGTAGACCTGAGCATTGCTGGTTCTTTTAACCTTTATTATTTATAACTGATGTTATAATATAAAATAATTTCATTTTGGACATTTACGATCTTAGTTTTGAGGTTATTATTAATCCTACATCTTTATTATAAAGAACATATAACATAATTATGTGTATAGAAAGTTCCAACAGGGTTGGCGTGCGGAGCACGCTGGGGTATCCCTAGTAATAAATAAAAAATATACACATTGATTTACATTATTCAAAACGTTCTCAAATTTTCAACTCCACGACAAGAAATCATTCCAATTCAGTCGTCTTTCCTTGTAGGCCTACATAGTGGTATTTGTATAAAAATGTACAGCAATTACTATATGCAAATAATTAGACTAAACAATTCCCTATATTTTGTCAGTATACCGTACTTACAATCACTTATTTTTTTAAAATATAGTAGACAACCGCTTATATTTTTTTCAGTATAGAAAACAATAACTAGCCTATATATTTTCAGTATAGTAGACAATCGCCTACATTTTTTCAGTTTACTAAATAATCACCTTTATTTTTTCATTATACTAAACAATCTACTATATTTTGTCAGTATACTTTCAATCGCCTACATCTTTCAGTATACTAAACAATCACCTATATTTTTAAATATAGTAGACAACTGCCTAATTTTTTTTAGTGTATAGTAAACGTTCACCTATGTTTTTCATAGGTTAAGAAATTGTTTTTGAACTATTGTGACGCGAAGATGCTCAAAAACGTGTCAGTTTGCATAAATTGTATCACTTGTGTTCACAAACAAATATTCTCCCGGTACAATTCAATAAATTCCAAAAACCCTTTATTATCCATTATTATAGAAGTAAAAATGTACAAAGTATAGGGGAAAAGGGAAGGTCAAACATCAACAAGGAGAAAGTTTAAAATGACAATCGGACGATCACCCCATTCACAGTCCGACTCCGTCGGAAGTTGGAAGTCGGATCATCTTGTAGTCTGGTCTGGGACTCCGATTTGTACGATTATCCAACTCGTCGTCCATCAAGCCCATTCACGCTCCTACATCGGACATCGGACATTGAATCGGACTACAAATCGGACCGTGTATGGCCAGCTTTACTCGTACATAAATTCGCTTTTAATTGTTGGTGACGGTGACGTCCAATGATTTTTCCTCACGCAAAAGAGTGCCTAACGCGCCTAGGTTTGATTAAGATGTTTTCACTTCAAAATGAATTTTTTTAGGAGACGCTATATAAATTTTAAGAATAGTTGAATTCTTCCATGTTAAATTATTAAACTTAAAGAAAACGTTCTTATGTTTTGTTAAATGCAACAAGCTTGAAAATATTGTGGGGGTTTTGGTAAATCTTCCAAAGATCCGTAACTCTAAACATCTGATAAATTAACATTACCTAGTCACTTTGCTTCATCTTCAAAGGTTAACCCTTTATCTTTAAGGGTTAAGGATTTTTACCTTACCCGAGTCTATAGATAGTTCTAGCTAGAGGTAAACAATGCTGCCTATCTAGCTCTTTCTCCCCTCACTATTACATTGCATACTGCAAAATATTTTGCCAAGAAAATTTTCTATTGTTTGTAAGTTGATGGCTACTTCAGTATTTTCTAAAGAGTCACACATTTTGATAAATTTGGTTTTAACTTTTTTGAAGAGTTGTAGGCCTAGTGTTACCTTAATTTCACATTAAGCATTAAACTCATTTATGTGTTAATTACGATGTGTTGTGTCCATATAAAAACTCTTATAAATCAGGAAATACTTATATGATTTACATGTAACTGATTTTTAATTATTTGTAATAATATAGGGTCTAATAAAAGCCAGTGCCGCAGAGAGAATTTTTTGGGCCCCTATGCAATGTGAATGCTGGGCTCCCTTTTATATAGTCTAAATATATATCGACTGTGTATTGCCAAAAGGCTCAATAGTACGTTTTTCAGTTTTTTCAGCACAAACAAAAAACAAAGTTACATTATTGTTTGAATACTTACTTACCAGTTAATTATAACAATATTTTACTATTTTGTAATTTTTACTTTCTCACTATACTATAGTATAGAGAAAGTATAGGCCTAGTGGTCGCAAAAAAAGTGTTTTTTACAAAATGTCTGTTTGTATGTAGGCCTATACAAAGCTAGAGAGAAAACTATTCGATCGATTTCGAACAAATTTGCACCAGACATGTCAATTAGGCCTGTATATGTGCACAAAAAACCCCCAAAAATCACTTATTCTTCTTTTATAAAAAAATCACGGCTCTAACGATTTTGATAAAATTTGGCTTATTTGTAGCCCTTAATGTACCCTACCACATACAAAAACAGCATCTTTCTAAAAATCCTCGTTTAGCTAATAATAATAATAAAACTGATTTTTGGGTTTTTTTCCGAAGAGGGGGTTGTTTTTCAAAACATTTTTTTCGTGCATCTATGCAGGCCTAATTGACGTGTTTGGTGCAAATTTGTTCGAAATCGATCGAATCGTTTTCTCTCTAGCTAATAATAATAATATTTATTAGTTATCTCTACTTTAATATCACCTCTCCTACCCCACCTACAATTATGAAGTCACATTGAATCTGTTTAATAATCCTGGTGCCGTTTATTGCTTTATACGTTAACTACATCACTATACATTTTTTAATTTAAAGCTTCGAAATTATGTTAAATGACAGTTAATGACATGTAGATTAACCAACCATTCACAAGTTGGGTCCTGTCGGGTGTATTGATCTTGCATAATAACTGTTTAAACGGTTTACTGGCAACCTAGCTAACTCTTCTAGACTCCATTTAATTGAACGCGCGTATATGGCCATGCTCAGGACCACTTTTAACCAATTTCTCAGTGGTTTTCCCTAGTTTTGCATATAAAACAAAACACGATTACAAATAATAACTCGAAGGAAAAGGAAGACAAACGAAACAATGATACAAGGCTCAATACACTGGACACGCTACAAGTTTCTGGCTTGCTTTATTAACATGTGAGATGTTTTTTTACTTTCTCACCATACTAAAGTACTGTATAGAGAAAGTATAGTATCGATGTTGAGATTTTTGTGGAAATATCCGTTTTGGGACCCCAAAATGTCTGTCTGTATGTCTGTTAAATTAGATGCCTGTATGTATACAAATCTAGATATAAAACCAGTCGATCGATTTCGAACAAATTTGCACCAAACATGTCAACTAGGCCAGTACAGATGCACGAAAAAAGGTTTTGAAGAAAATCGAAAAACAATCCCCTTTTTGGCCAAAAAAACCTTTAAAAAGAACAGGCACTATTTTCTTACAAAAAACGGCTCTAACGATTTTGATAAAATTTGGCTTATTTGTAGCCCTTCATGTACCCTACCACATACAAAGAACCGCATCTGTCTAAAAATTCTCGTTTAGCTAATAATAATAATAATATTTATTAGTTACTCTAACACTTTAATGTATCCCCTCTAATACTTTAATAAGATTATGAAGTCACAGTAAGTCTGTTTAACACGTTCTCTGCTACGCAAATTTCGTATTTCCTATGCTAGGAGCTGACCTTTTATTTCTTATATTTATAGCCTAAATGAGTAGAAATTACTTTATTTTTTATTTTTGAACCTTTCTACGTAATAATCACTAATATTTAAAAGCGGACGCACATGTACCTTCATTGCACATAGGCTTAAAATTGGCGTGCGAAGATCGCAATGCTCTGTGTATTGAAAACTCTCCCAATACGGGGGTTGGCGTGCGAAGCACGCATTGCACTGTGTATTGAAAACACTCCCATTACGTGCAATGAATTGCGACGGCCGCTTCTCATAGTGTTCAGTGTCAAGCTCACATGTGCGTCCTTAGCAGCAAATGTTTTAACAATTTAAATATGTTTGTGAGAAAGTATGTGCCAGTTTCTGGTAACGTTTATTTTCTTACAAGTGTGTAAAAACACTTGGTATGTTTGCAGAAGCACGTGTTGGCCGACTGCCATTCATTTCTCGACAGGCAAATAAAAATGAATGAAATATGCACGCAGGAAGTCACAAACATTGCAAAAGAGACACAGAGGATTACAATTATAGAAAAAATGCTAGAAGGACAGATTGCAATTTTAGAGATGTTATTTTTAAGACGGCAGAGTCTATAAAGGACTTGATGTTTAGCCAAGACTTCATAAATACGACCCCACCTGTTAGCCTATCCTTCAACAGACGAAGAGGAAACGAGAATAAAAAGTTTAATTAAACGTCTGTTTTGAATGTCAGCATAAAACAGACTGTTTTAATAGTGAATAAGAATGCCCTTCAGAATTTTGAACTTATAAGGGTCGGCTCTAGTAAAACAGAAAGCAACCTGCGACTCCCTATAGCGGCGGTAGGTTACGCGAACATTGCTCATCCTAAATCCATTTAAAACCCGCAATTATTCAAATAGCGTTTTAAAAAAATACCAAAATCTTAGGGACAAAATTCTTCATCCGAATGGCTTGGTAATTTTTCGCTATAATTAATAGTTACAACGTAAACAATATTTAAAATCACCCTATAGCGGCGGTAGATTACACGGACATTGCTCAGCCTAAATCCATTTAAAACACGCAATTGTTCAAATAGCGTTTTAAAAAAATACCAAAATCTTAGGGACAAAATTCTTCATCCGAATGGCTTGGTAATGTTTTCGCTATAATTAATAGTTACAACGTAAACAATATTTAAAATCACCCTATAGCGGCGGTAGATTACACGGACATCCATCTAAAACCATTTAAAACCCGCAATTGTTCAAATAGTGTTTTAAAAAAATACCAAAATCTTGGGGACGAAATTCTTCAGGCGAATTGCTTGGCAGTTTTTCGCTATAATTAATAGTGACAACATAAAAAAATATTAAAAATCAATGTTTTAAATTGTTAATAAAAATTAAACAAAATAATTTTCTTAATTTTTAAAAAGCCATTTGCACGCATATTGACCATAGCTTTAAAATGCCATATCGTTTATAATTTTCCGATCAAAAATAAAGGAAAAATTTGGATTTTAATTTAACATTGGTCTTATGGAGTGTCAGCCAACATGGCCGACAGCTAGAGCCGACCCTTAAGGAACTTACGGTATTAAAATTAAGAATATAATATTAGCTCCAATTTTGTGCATCTGAACTTTCCTTGGAGTTGCGGTGAAGGGAAAAACTTGCTTCATAACTGTTCACAAAGTTTCATAAAATACTTCGGGGACTTGAGAAGTTTTGTTTATTTTTAAATGTTAGATTTTAAGCTTCTTAGTACGCACCCTTTAGGAAATATTAATAAAAATTAGAATACATTTTAGAAGAGAAAAGTTCATTTTAGAAGATCTGCATTTTATCCATCTTTGTAACACTGGATTTACTGCATAAGAATAATGTTCTTTAACAAGTTTTCTGTTGTGATTTTTTAGGTTTATTATTTACGGCTGATTTTATTATAAGAATAGTAAGCCCCCCCCCCCCCGTGTAAAATCACAGGAGGATTAATTAGTACACATCAGAAACACATTATTCAAAACAAAATACTATTTAAAAACAAGAAACTGTTTCTAGACCTCCCTAACTATGCTGAGGGGATTTTTAACTCAGTAAATGTGTACAATAAGGATTATTTAGATATAATTTTACTAAACTGTAGTCCTATTTGTTAATTTTTTTTATTTATATACGTTATACAGGGTGTCTCTCGGAGAAACTTCCAGAACGTGTTCTACTAGTGAAAATAAAGAAAAAATTTATATATATACATATTTTCGAAAATTCTTTGTTTCTAGAGAACGGTTTGACTGATGAAGCTTAAACTTGGCACGAAGTTTAACCTAACAATGATCTATCTTAAGAAAAATTATTGATTATATCCGATAATGCGTTTCAAAATGGCGGCTGTTTGAAAATTTCAAACCTTAATTACTCAAAACCCGTACATTTTAGCAAAAAAACGTCAAACCTCCTTTCTATAGCCCTTGTGATTCCCTATCGGATGGTGTAACTTTAAAAACAATCGGATGAAGTATAATAGTTAAGTTGTGTGTAATAATTGGTTTGTTTAACCCGGAATCCTGTACAAACACAGCAAACAGCAATATTGTATGTACATTTGCTGTCATTATCTTCAACTTAGTTGTTATCTTTCATCCGATTGGTTTGACAGTTACACCATCCGATAGGGAATCAAAAAAGCTACAAAAAAGGTGTCTTGAATTCTTTTGTTAAAATGTAAGGTTTTTGAGTGATTTAGGTTTGAAATTTTCAAACAGCCGCCATTTTGAAATGAATAATTGGATAGAATAGATTATTTTTCTTGAGATAGATCATTGTTAGATTAAAATTTATGCCACGTTTGAGCTTAATCAGTCAAACCATTCTCTAGATATGAATTATTTTATAAAACAAAACAAAATGGCGGATAAATGGAAAACGAAGAATTTCCGAAAATATGTGAATAGGAACGTTTTTCTTTATTTTCACTAGTAGAACACGTCCTGAAAGTTTCTCCGTGAAAACATTATCTTTTAATTGCTTTTTATTTCATATTGATATATCAAATGCTTTAGAAGTTGTTAATATTATAATGAAGAAATTAATAAATAATGGAATATGTCATACGGAGTGCACGAATGTTATTTCCGAATTAAAACGAATGGACTTCTTGAAATTTGTATAAATGAATATATTGATGATAAATAGTAGTATTTTATAATAATTTTATAACCTCAAATCTAATCTTATAACGTATTATGGATTCTATAACTAATATTTAAAAAAAAAATTAACTGGGTGTGCTTAAGACCACACGTTGGAAGTGATAACTTCTATGACTACGGGGATTTTTAACTCGGTAAATGTGTACAATTATAAGGATTATAAAACTGTAGGCCTATTTGTTCAAATTGTTTATTTATATCCGTTATTATATATTTAAAGAAAGGTAAAAATATTATCTTTTAGTTACCTTTTATTTCATATTGATAGATCAAATGATTTAGAAGTTGTTAATATTACAGTAAAGAAATTAATAATCAAATATGTTATACAAAGTTGTACGAATGTTTGCGAAGTTAAACAGTAGGTATCCTTCTTTAAATTTGTATAAACGAATATATTGATGATCAAAGGTTAGTTTTATATACAGTTTATAACCCTAAAGCAAATCTTATAACGTGTAGAAGCCCATATAACTTATAGTTATAGAAGCCTACATTAGTTGTATAACTAATATATAAGAAAATTAACATCACAAGAAATTTGAATGGTTGAAGTTGTAAACATAACCCCAAAATACAATCTACGCTGGGTTTTGTTTAAGAATTACAGATGATGGGCGAAATCAGCTGTTATATTATATTAACTAATTCTTATGTGTTAATTTGATTGTTATGCTAATAAATGTAAATAATGTATTAATAATATTCCCTCTCCACGATCTGACTTGTGTCTAAACAAAAGCGTGACGCGAGATCTCGCGAGAAATCTGGCGTGATGCGAGATCTCGCGGGAAATCTGGCGTGATGCAAGATTTCGCGAGAAATCTGGCGTGACGCGAGATCTCGCGGGAAATCTGGCGTGATGCAAGATCTCGCGAGAAATCTGGCGTGACGCGAGATTTCGAAAACATAGCCAAGTCGAAAGTGCCCAACGGGCCAATAGAAGTTATCACTTCAAAAATTATTCTCACAAGTCTTTTTATTATTGATTGAAGTTGTAAACATAACACAGAAATATAATCTACGCTTGGCTTTATTTATCTTATCTCCATTTCGTGGTTTTCAGTTTCCTTACCAATGTTTTCATTGCGTATTCTCTTTGTTATAAGGCTACGCAATATTCATAAAACGTTAAAATTATTTATTTAACGTGGCTAAAATATTGACCCGGGTCATCTAAAACCAAGATTTGAATCTGTCGGCTCCCGAATCCTTCCCAACTCTAACTGTTACACCTTGGTGTTTTAAAGATTTTAGCTGCAGTACTTTTAAAATGTGGGAGAAAGGGTGGGCTACATTTCGAGAACATCTTGGTAACTACAAAATTCTAAAACCGTAGTTTCGGTAGCCTTAATAAAGATATTTTATACGTTTACCCAAACGAAAATATTATGAAAGTATTCGTTTTTGGAGTACCCAACTCTAGGTCCCCAAAATGTATACAAAATAATTTTTAGTTCTGATTATAGGAATATAATCGGGGTCAATATGCTATTTGCGTAAAATTCATCGAAATACGAATGGCCTAGTAAAGATTCCATTATTTTACATTGTGTAACGGGACTCTAAAATTGTAAACAATCACGAATTATTCACAACCAGACGAAGTAGTCGTAAATGTTTTCCAGTTTAAAATCACGCTCTTAAATTCTGTTTAACTGTATCAGATCTGGAAGCAGGTGACATTTCCGATGACGGCATCTACAAGACGGTTCCCATTGTTCCATTGTTGAGCATATGTTAAGTGTTGCACGTGTGATAACTTACTCTGAAACCTTCGAATGATTCGGGAACCAGGTATGTAACAATGAGTGCACGGTACGGAATTCTTGACACGGGTGCCAACCTATGAGGAAAAAAGCACTAGTAGGCTACGTAGTAGTAATGTTCAATTCCGTAAGATATTTTGTTTGCATTATATTGTTTAATAGTAAATCAATGTTTCAGCGTAGCCAAATCGACAAACTTACAATCGATATTAACGCAAATTAAATGATTTCATAATGCAAAAATGTATAAGGTTACATATTTAATTCAAACCTAACCACAAAATAACCTAGATTAGCTCACGTCTACTGACGCATAAGCATCGTTAGGCTAACTTATCACAAAATGATATACAGGGTAATTCAGGAAAAACTTCCATAAAGTGTTTTACTAGTGAAAATGAAGAAAAAAATTCTTATTAACATAAAGGTTCGGAAATGATTTGTTGTCAACCATTTTTTTTACAAAATACTTAAGGATCTTGCGTAAATACCTTGCGTAAAACAGCAAAAATATGCACTTCGTACTATCGTGTTTCGGACGCCGTTTTTCAACCTAAAAAGTTGTGAAACATCTGAAATTGTTCTTAAAGGCTTTGTGCTTTTGTCTTATAATTGAAAGAAATCGACGGCAACTCATTTTAATCAACAGTTTAACTGAGTAAAAATCGATTACTTTTAACGCATTTTTTGGGAGTTTTAATCAATAGTTTACATATTTTAAGCTAACACGTAAAAAATATAAAGCCTTCTTTATAACTTAAAGTAGTTTCCCAGATTATTAATTTATAAATAGAATCCGAAACAAGTTATTACGAATGCATGTTTCAACGATTTTGCGGCTTTAGTCAGACCTTTCGTATTGAAATCATACGGCACACTCGGGAGTTTTCTTCAAGGTACAGAAGAGCCTTAATATCTTTCGATGATGGAAATATATTGAACGCAAATTTTGGATACATATTTGTTAAGACAATTTTTTCCCACGTACATAAAATCAAAACGTTTTTCATATATTTTCTAAACGGAGGCTGTTTAAAATGTTTAATATAATTTGGTTCTGGAGTAATTTGGGATATTATTGACAACTACCTAGATAAAAATTGTATCTTGTAAAATAACTTCGTTATCTTTTAAGCTACAGAAATATCAAGAAACTCCGTTATGTTTGTCTTCAAAAAAGAAATCTTTTGTTTCTTGGAATATTTTAGTAAAGTTAGTGGTTTTCGAGATATTTTATATAAACAATTTTAAACGGCATTTATTTTTACTTTCTCCACCTTGTACGTAGTATATGGAGAAAGTATTGTTTCCGTCCAAATTTTCGAATTTGAATTTTTAGTGAAATTATCTGTTTTGGTGCTCCCTGAACCCCCAAAAAATGTTTAGTGGAATTATCTGTTGGTGCTCCCTGAACCCAAACATATTTTTAGTGGAGTTATTTGTTTTGGTGCTCCCTGAACCCAAAACACTGGTTTTTGGTGATGTCTGTCCGTGTGTCTGTAAGGATGTGTCCAGAGCTGGAGACCAAACCAACGGTCCGATTTTGATGAAATTTGGTATGCAGGTGTAGTTCTGGAATATCTCCAGGCATTTTTTCATTTGTTCAAATTTTTGATTTTTAAGGGGTTTTACCCCCCCAAAATGGCTAAAAAACTAGAAAAATCCAAATTTCTCAAAAAGGGCTCTAACGATTTTGATAAAATTTGGTTTATTTGTAGCACTTAATGTACTCTACCATATGCAAAAAACCGCATCTTTCTAAAAATTCTCGTTTAGGTAATAATAAAAACTGATTTTTGAGGGTTTTTGGCCAAAAAGGGGGTTGTTTTTCAAAAAATTTCAAACATTTTTTTCATGCATCTATACAGGCCTAATTGACAAGTTTGGTGCAAATTTGTTCGAAATCGATCTAATAGTTTAAATAATAATATATTATAATAATATAATATGGATGTGTGTTACATGCATCTAATATTTTCCACGGTAAGTCCTACTTTTGCAATTCTAAATTACCACCTCCTATGCTACTCTTGGGAAGGTATAAAGTTTCAACTGGGAGAAAGTATGTGGCAGCTATCTGGTACCGTTTATTAAAATACGTGAAACAACTATTTGTTTTTTTACAAGGGTAAAAGATATCGTATCCAAAATTTGCGTTCAATATATTTCCTACATCCAAAAGATATTAAGTATGTTGTAAAAAAAAAATTGTGGATAACTGGGAAACGAATTGTGGATGTTTATACCAACTTTTTCCTTTATTTTCACTAGTAGAACAAGTCCCGAAAGTTTCTCCGTTTCTTGCTGAATCACCGTACATAAAATGTATCCTAAATATAAAAACGATAAACATAAACTATATACTATTCTTACACTTGGCAAGATGGATATCACTAACGTCATCCATTAATTGATTGTTTCTTTTTTAAAGGCGTAAAACCTTGAGCGTTCATCATCGCCTGGAAAAGACGAAAATTCCATTACCTTAATATATTTAACAATGGAACTCACACAAACACACAACAGTTCAACAATTAATCAACAACACAGCACTAAAACTAGTTAACAAAATACAAGAAATAATCTTGACAAAACAAGTAAAATATTACAAATCATATTCAAACAATGCAGAAACGCTGACATTACATCAATGGTCTGAGTTGCATCACCCGGCAGCATCGTCTGAATGCAACTCGGTAAGCGAAATCTATTGAGTGGGAGGAAGTAATCAGTGGAACGTGTGATGCATCTTTCCCAAGGAAAAGTCGGTCTGTGCGTGGGAAGCCTGTCTATTGGTGGTCTGAGG
>JAGFPH010008727.1:15285-53015 GCA_018207615.1 Philaenus spumarius
TCTCGTTACGCATTACATTTTCTATTTGTTAACTCCTACTGCAACCCCCCGCGTTAAGGAACTTCGTTCCAACAATCGATTTAGGCTACCACAAAAAAATATGGAATATATTATAGATCGACTTTGAAACTAAACAATAAGCAGTGCAATATAATATCTGCTAAATCTAGGATAACAATATTTGTAATAAACTTTAATGTAAAATAATTATTGTATTTTAATATTGACAGTGCACGTCTTCCTAAAGGAAATGTTTACGTTCAATGTCAACTAAATGAACGCGCACCCACACATAATTCTAGGTGGTTTATTACTTCGCTACTTCAATGGTCTAGACTACGACTGTTTGTGCTCGCGTCAGAACCTCCAATATAGAAGCAGTGTCAATAAACGTCCGTCTTTCTACTTCGACATTATTTGCCCAACTTGTGCTTCATTAGTTTGCTTTTCTATTTCCGCAAATAATGGCTGCTCCCCGTACAAGCACTTTACCGAGTGACTGACTATTCCAAGTTAATACAATTTTGAATTCTAGTCCTAACTAGAAATGTTGATACAACGTTTCACTTCTTTTGGTTTTCGAACAGCTAGTACTAAAGTTCCAATTCGATTTATATATTCTAATCCTTCATTTTTTAACCCTTTTCCTTTGATTATCTTTAAATTCTTACATTATAAGTTTACGTTTCTTTTCATATTTAAATTTTTAATGGAGCTAACATTAACACGTTCACTGCTACGCAGCTAGGAGCTGATCCTTTTATTTTTTATATTTACAGCCTAAATGAGTAGAAATTACTTTGTTTTTATTTTTGAACCTTTCTACGTAGTTATCACTAATATTTTAAAGCGGACGCACATGTGCGTCTGTAGCACATAGGCCTAAAATTGGCGTGCGAAGTACGCAATTCATTGTGTATTGAAAATACTCCCATACTGGGGGTTCGGCGTGCGAAGCATGCAATGTATTGTGTATTGAAAATACTCCTAATATGGGGGTTGGCGTGTGGAGCACGCAATGAATTGTGTATTGAAAATACCCTATCGAAAGCACCCGACCTTAGGTCCCACTATAAGAGTCATTGAAAATGCTCATCTTTCCTACGGAAATTCGCTAAAAAATTTTCAACCTAAGGAATAGTTTAATTTGGTATCTCACTCAAGTTATGTTACCATTTGTTGGGGTTTTTTAGATATGTTCTTTTTTATTTTCGCAAAATTCTATTTCTGTAAGTTGGTAACCTTGTACAAAAGTGCTCAAGTTATCATGATTTGAAAGGGTATTTCACTAGCAATGTTCGGCAAAATATTGAGTTCTAAAAACATTTTTTAAGGCTCGGCTCCCTAAAATCAAAACGGCGAAGTTAGCTACCAATTTCAATGTTAAAATAACCTAACAATACCTTCATTTTTAAGCATATCCTTATATATAATTCTGTAAGCGAAATTTTAGATTCAAAATTGTGGGAATTTGGTAAATCGGAGGATGGTGGGAGAGGTATCAAATTAAAGGTATCGATTCAAGGAACGAGGGAAAAATATAAGTTTTTTCTAAAATTAAAAACGAAGGGGTTTTGGGGGTCCCTGAAAAACGAAAAATCCCCATAAGAAATACATGAGAATTTTAAAAACATCTGCTTTGTTTACATTAAAACATTTGGTATTAAATAAATTAAAAACATAAAACAGCTGTTCTGCAGTTTACATTAAAACATTTGGTATTAAATAAATAAATTAAAAACATAAAACAGCTGTTCTGTAAAATAATATGACAGTTAATGTAAATTATATTTTTAAATAAAATCTGCGACTTATTAACCTAAAAAAGATACATGTTGACACACACATAGAAGAGAAACCTTATAAATGTGATTTTTGGGAGGTTGTATGGCTGTTCTATTAACTTTTCATACATTTATACTAATATTATAAACAGGTAAAGTTTTTGAAGGGGGTAATCTCTGGCACTACTGAACCGATTTAAGAAATAGTTTTACTAATAAAAAACAACACTTTACCTGAATAACATAAGCTATAATTCATTTCGATAAAAACCTTTTTTATTTCAATATTTGTAAATTTAGTCGGAAAAAATTCTTAGGTTAGGCCTAGAATAATAAACCAACACATGTATTTACATTTATTACCATAGCAACCAATTGAGTAAAATAACAGATAATATAGCTGTTTATTCCAATATTTTCATTAACAGCTGATTTCAAAATTTGAAGCAATTATTTTTGTATTTCTAGCTTTTAGGTTAGGGTTTTAAAGTGTAGACCTGAGCCTTGCTGATTCCTTTAACCATTATTATAACAGCTGTTATCAAATATAAGAAATAATTTGATTTGAACATTTATTATTATTTATCATATTAGTTTTGAGGTTATTATTAATTAATCGTACAACTTTATTATAAATAAAACATAACATTTGTTTTTAGACGGTTCCATTGGGGGTTGGCGTGCGGGGCACGCAGTGGTCTCCCCTAGTTTTTGTTTTATTTTCGTCAAAAAACGAAGGTTGTATTTTTTTATTTTTCTTAAAGTAAAATAGATTGTGGGTGTTGATTGCTAAGGTTTTTTGCAATATCTCTTTTTGCAACTGAGTAAAAAATTTATAAAGTTTACCATTTTTTACTATCTGTATCATACGTTTATGAAAATCATAAAACGGTTTTTAAAAATGTTTTCAGCAATCAACATCCGCAATGACAGTACTTCAAAATTAAACCAAATTTTTTAATTTATTCCACGAATAAACTGAAAAAAATGACTTATTCTGTAGCATTTCTCTTATGGGAATCAGATTCAATATGGCGGGCAGGGAAGCGCCCCCTTAAGAACAACTTTCACAAAAAATTAAACTTTATTAGATCAAAAATAATTATAATAAAGGTAGGCCTACTGTATAAAAACTCGATTCCGTCTCGTAATATTAGATCCAATTCCATTACCGTACTGTACGACGGCGCTGCTTATGCAAAACGAATGTGTATCAATATTGCCTATACGTATATTTTCAAGGCGTGCAATACCATTGTATATGATTACATTTCAAGGCGCAACACAATCAATGTTATGAATGGTAAATGGTACAAATTAAATTACATTTTATCACTAACTTATATATTTATATAAAACACTATTAACACTAATAAAACGTTGCTTATACCAACAAATAACTTTTTTAAATCAATAAATGGTTTTTGTGAATTTTTTTAAAACCATTTAAAAAGTGAATGCATAGTTATTAAGGTTCGGCTCCCTAAATTCAAAACGGCAAAGTTGGCAACCAATTTCAATGTTAAAATAATTCGACCACGCAGCTGAACCGCTGACGTGAGTTGAGCAAATTTCCAAAATTAAGTTTATAGACCGATATTTTATGGTTTCGACCAACAATTTGGGAAATAGGTCTATTCACGACGGTGCTGAATAGCTGCAAAATTGTTCGCACGCCATTCCACATATTGGGATTGTCTTCAATACACAATGCATTGCGTGCTTCGCACGCCATTCCACATATTGGGATTGTCTTCAATACACAAAGCATTGCGTGCTTCGCACGCCATTCCACATATTGGGATTGTCTTCAATACACAATGCATTGCGTGCTTCGCACGCCATTCCACATATTGGGATTGTCTTCAATACACAAAGCATTGCGTGCTTCGCACGCCCGCCCCACGGTAGAATCCACCACATTTTCTTTGAACTGGGTACTTCTATGGTATTTCACGTTTTGATCGATTTTGGGGGAACCAAGCGAGCTATAAGGTCGCGTAAAAAAACAAAATGTGCAGAATAACATCTTACATTTATATTTTTAGAAAAAACTCTAAAAAAAATTCATTCTCTTAGTAAAAATCTCAAAAAATAGTTACTTCCGGTCAAAAAACTTACTTCCGGTTGTTGGATTTTTTTGGCTAACGAACTCGTCCGAGCCACTTACACAACCAACACGTGTACCAAATTTGGACCAAATCGGACTTAAAATGCGACCGCTAGAGTGCGAACACATATATACATATATATATATATACTTATATATATATATGAATTTTAATGACACCCCAAAACGTGTTCTGGGGACCATGATCGGTGCTCATTTGCTACTCCCGACCTTAGGTCTCACCATAAGGGCCACTGCAATAGCTCATTTTTCCTATCGAAATTCGCTAATAACCTAACCATACCTTCACTTTTAAGCTTATTTTATTGTTATTTTCTTCAAAAAACGAAAGCAGCATTTTCTTTCTTAAAGTAAAATATATTGTGGGTGTTGATTGCTAAGGTTTTTTTTTGCGATTGAGTAAAAAATTAATAAAGTTTACTATTTTATACTATTTGTATCATACGTTTATGAAAAGAATAAAACGATTTTTGACAATGAATTCAGCATATGACAGTACTTCGAAACCAATTTTTTAAAATTTATTCCACAAATTAACGAGAAAAAATGCCTTATTCTGTAGCATTGCTCTTATGGGAATCAGATGCAATACCATATTGAATCTGATTCCCATAAGAGCAATGCTATAGACAGGGATCCTCTCCTTAAGTGTCAAAACAACATATTTGTCACACATCAATAATAAAGTTGATAACAGATTTTCAATATCAGCTGATTCAGAATCCAGAATTCAGTAAATGGGTTTACAAAAATAAATTAATAATTTAAAAAAAGACACAAAAATCTTTAAAAAGTAAATCGCTGAACAGATATTCTTGAATCATGATCACTCTCGATTAGGTCACCTTTCAAACAAAAACAAAACTAAATCAAAATTGGTTCATCCGTTTTGGAGTTACGATACCGCAGATACTCTCGTTAAACTTTTTGTTTGCGTCGGGGGTTAAAATTGACAAAAACCGTAAAGTAACTTAATGTTTTGTTTGTGTTAAGAGCGTTTTCATTGGTTCAAAACGTTTCCATACCAAAATATCTTCAGCTCAATTGGGGTGTTTTTAAACCCCTCTAACTTTTAAATGGTCAGTCGTATCAATAACACATCAAGTTCAAAAAATTCTTAAAATAACTTGTCAAAATCCAAAGCTATCATAAAATACAGGGTGTTCCGTAAGAAATTCGAAAGTTGGCTGCCATTTTGAAATATTTTCAACATATTTAATAATTTCTCAAAAAAACTGTCAGATTTATAGCTTACAAATGGTGGCCCATTTAAAAAAACATCCTCTATACTAAATTAACTATATTTCTATTAGGTAATGCAAAGACTATTGTCTGTTTACAGTTTAGTTGATAGCATGGGCCTTACGGAGGCTTGCCGCGCTACTACCTGGCCTAACTATATCGGCTCCTATTCACATTGAATTATGAATATCCTTCTCTTAGTGTTTAATTCAAGATCCAAATTTTTTAATTTCAGTAACGTACCTCATGTTTAAGTAAACCCCAAAATGAAGTTTAAACTACAAAAAACTAACATTGCATTAGTTTTATTCTAACGTGTATTGCTGTATTGCTGAGCCATTTCAATTCTAACAAATTGTTTTCTGAAAGCAAATATATTCTCCCAAATAAAATAATAAATTCTCCAAATAATTACTATAGTACTATACATCAGAACTTACGTCATGATAAATAGTACAGCACCAATAATGCTCTAATCGTTTTTGTAAACTTAAGTCTGAAAAATGGAGAAAGTATTGTTTTCGTCCAAATTTTCGAATTTTAATTTTTAGTGATATTATCTGTTTTGGTGCTCCCTGAACCCCCAAAAAATGTTAAGTGGAATTACCGGTGTTGGTGCTCCCTGAACCCAAAAATATTTTAAAGTGGAAAAAAGCCTTTTTTTCTCTTCATAAACGTATGATGTAAATAGTAGAAAATAGTAAACTTTATTAATTTTTTACTCAGTTGCAAAAAGAGATATTGCAAAAAACCTTAGCTATCACACCCACAATCTATTTTACATTATTATTTTGAGTGAACTTTTTGTTTTGGTGCTCCCTGAACCCAAAAAAGAGGTTTTTTGGTGATGTCTGTCCGTGTGTTTGTAAGGATGTGTACAGAGCTGGAGACCATACCAACCGTCCGATTTTGATGAAATTTGGTATGTAGGTATAGTTCTGGAATATCTCCGGGTGTTTTTTTACCCCCAAAAATGGCCAAAAAACGAGAAAAATCTAAATTTCTCAAAAACGGCTCTAACGGTTTTAATAAAATTTGGCTTTTTTGTAGCCCTTAATGTATCCTACCATATGCAAAAAACCGCATCTTTCTAAAAATTCTCGTTTAGGTAATAATAATAATAATAATAATAATAATAATAATAATAACTAATTTTTGGGGTTTTGGGCCAAAAAGGGAGTTTTTTCAAAATTTTTCAAACCCTTTTTTCGTGCATCTATACAGGCCTAATTAATTGACATGTTTGGTGCAAATTTGTTCGAAATCGATCGAATAGTTTAAATAATAATAATAAAATATGGATGTGTGTTACATGCATCTAATATTTTCCATGGTAACATTTTCCTATTTTTGCAATTCTAAATAACCACTTAATATGCTACTCTTGGGAAGGTATAAAGTTTCAACTGGGAGAAAGTATGTGGCAGTTATCTGGTACCGTTTATATTGAGGCCTGGTTTCAAAACTTTAGTTGACAGAAGATAGTATAACCAGGACTAAAATCGTAATGAAAGCCTCTCACATTTCTATTAATTTGTGGTTATAATTAATCTTTCAAGTACTGTTAATACATTTAAGCCTGGTTTCATAATTTTAGTTGACAGAAGATTGACGAGATTCTTTAGCGAATTTTCCATTTGCGAGCGAAGCGAAGCGTCCAGGGGCAGAGCCCCCAGTTTAAAATAAGGCTAGACCTGATCAAGCATTAGTCTCGGCGTGCGAAGCACGCACTGTGTCACCCTAGTTGTTTTACACAATTACAGAACTTTGTGATAAAAGCGTACACTTTACAATACGTTATATGAAATTAATTTGGTTCAAAAACGTAGTAATTGTTTTCTAGATTACACCACAAGCAGCCTTTAGCGGCATACCACAAGTTCTCTGGGGGATATTGTAACCAAGTTTTTACATCCCTTCTTACTGGCGAAACCATACCGCGGTTTACGGCCGTCCCTTTTCGCTGCAGCATATGTTTACACTGTAAAAATGTGAGGCAGTTTATTTCGTAGATATCCGTAAACGTTCGTGGTACAGTCGACTGCAAAACCCGACTTGTGTAATGTTTAGGACTCTACTTTTAACAGAAAACAACAGTTGTCTGTAAGTGTAACTGTTATATACGTCGCGGGAACTCATAAAGTATTAAAGCCTGCACACACCTAAAGAAATATTTAACTGTTAAAGTGAGTTATATTTTTCTTTTGTTGTCTAAATCTGTTTTTATGTTTTTCTTATTGTAATAAAAGAACTGAAAAATAAAAAAAATCAAGCTCATATTTAAAGCGAGCCAACCCGCATATCAACCGCATGTCCGGCAGTACGTACGTGAGTAACAACTTCAACCATAACAAAACTTTTTATAACATCTGGATGTTGATAATAGTAATATGTTTTTATTAAACATAAACTACAAAATTATTTTTAATATACAGGGAGATTCACGAAGACATGCAGAAACTTTGGGAGCTCATTCTACATGTAAAGGTAAAGAAAAGAAGTTATATAAACATAGGTCCGGAAACGCTTCGTTTTCCAGATATCCACCATGTTGGTTTTTTTACAAAATAATTCATATCTAGAGAATTGTTTGACTGATTGAGTTCAAACTTGGCATGAAGTTTAACCTAACAATGATCTAACTCAAGAGAAATAAGCGATTATATCCAATCATGCGTTTCAAAATGGCGGATGTATGAAAATTTCAAACCTACATTACTAAAAAAACTTTTAACAAAAAAATTTCAAGACACCTTTTTTATAGCCCTTTTGATTCTCTATCGGATGGTTTAACTGTAAAAACAATCGGATGAAGGATAATAGTTAAGTTAAAGATAATAACAGCAAATGTACATACAATATTGTTGTGTTTACTCAGTTTTTATAGGATGCTGGGGTTGAACAAACCAATTATTACACATGACTTATTTCGTCACTTGCTTACCGTCACGCTCAATTCGTTATGCACTTTCCGTCAAGCTCTACTTTATATAGTACACATGTGTATATAGGAGAGTACATACCTCTGAAATGGACATTGTGCTTCCTCATTTTGTAAATTGTGTTAAAATAGTTTACTTGGTAATACCTCTGAAATGGAAATTATGCTTCCTCATTTTGTAAGTTGTGTTGTTTTTATCTTGTCACATTTAAAATTGAAATCTAAAAAATTTAAAATAACATAAACAAGATTGTCTATATTCATGACAGTTTTCACTTCTGTCCGGCAATCCCAAGACTGCTTTTTTTCTATACAACTTTATATTTTCATGCTAGTTAAAAGGCATATAATTCTTCTGGAGTAAAACTTCTGAAGAACATAAGTTAGCAGAAGAAGGAGGTACATTTTTAATGAGAAAAAAAACAGCTTTACACAGTGTTGAAACTTCGAACTCCATTTTCCGAAAGTTTACTTTTTCATGTTTGGATGTATGTACTTATTATGATTGAACAGAATCTAAAATATTAGAACTAGGCCTTTGAAATTTTTACCACTTCATATTGGATGTATTTAGAAGATTTTTGAGTATGGAAAACACAATAGCCATAAAAATATTAAATTTAAAAAATTGTATAGTAGCCTAATACAAAAAGTTTGAAAAATATATTTTTTTAATTATAACCTTATAACTTTGTTTCTAGAAACAACACATGGAACTTTCCATACACAAAAAGTTTCTTTATATTATAGGCTACAAAATATTAAAAGCATTATTCAAACTGGTTAAGAAACAAAAAAGTTATTTAAAATAAAAATACCTCAAAAACTATTTTTAAAACATTAAAATTTTTAGTTTAAAAGTACATAAAAGTGCGGGGAAAAGTCCCCCTCAAACGTCCTTTTTAGTTGTGCTAAACAGTTTGAAAATAAATTCAAAGATTAAATCCCAAAAATTCAAAAAAAAGGTATGTTTTGGTGGCGGACCGCCTTAAGAAGTGCCTTTAATATCGTTTCCTTAGTCTATTTGTTGTGGGTGTTCGAGTTCACATTTACTACTCCAAGACAGTGAATCTAACAGTCTGTGTTTCCAATAACAGTCGCTATAATCGAGTTCAGGTGATCTCCACAACCTCTCCGTAAGTGGCAATGTCGTTAGTTGTAATCGCGACTGGGAAACTTGGCTAAGCAAGTGTTATTGCGTCTCATGAGGAAATCTTGCCAGGGTTTGATTTATATTTTGAAGAAAGAGGAAAACCGAGTAAATAGTTTATACACTATTCCCCGAGGTGCTTGAATACCATTCTTTTTATTGAATTATGGGTTTGGTGTCATTTAAGTAAGGAATTAGTTGTTTTAATAAGTTAGTTTCACTTACACAATCCTTTAAATTGTATAATGCAATTTCTATAGAGAAACATTAAGCTTAATACCAATGTTCCAATTTATTAACCCCCGTCACAAACAGAGGAGTGTATCTGTCTGTGACATCGTATCTCCCAAACGGGTGGACAGATTTTGATTTATTTATTATTTTTTTAAAGGCGACTTGATCGAGAGTGTTCTTAGATTCAAAAACATATGTTCAGCCGTACGGAAGTTTTAAAATTTTTAAATTTATTAAATTTATGTATTACGTATTCTGGTTTTGTACATAATTGTAAGATTTTCATAATTATTGAGTATGAATTTTTATTATTACATTTTTGAAAAGCTCTAGCTTCTTAGGGGCAAGCGATAAGACAAAAACTTCCACCGGTCATTTTTCGGAAATGTGTACTTGTTAAGGTGTGACTTGATAAAACATGTCTTTTCAAGTATTTTTTAAAAGGGAATCATGTCTTTGAAAAGCTAAAAACTTAGCTTTACAAAAATATACAAATTCAAATTTCAAGTCCAATTTGGAATTGGTTGGGTTAATAAGAAATTCAAATTCCAAGTCCAATGTGGAATTGTTTGCGTTAGTAAAAAATATAAAAATTCAAATTCCAAGTCCAATGTTGAATTGGTTGGGTTAATCAAAAATATAAAAATTCAAATTCCAATGTGGAATTGGTTGGGTTAATCAGAAATTTAAAAAATTAAAATTCCAAGTCAAATGTGGAATTGGTTGGGTTTATCAAAAATTATAATTCCAAATCCAATGTCGATTTGTTTGGGATAGTCAAAAGTATAAAAATTCAAATTACAAGTCCAATGTTGAATTGGTTAGGTTAATCAAAAATATAAAAATTCAAACTCCAAGTCCAATGTAGAATTTTTGGGTTAATCGAAAATTTAAAAAAATTCAAATTCCAAGTCCAATGTTGAATTGGTTTTGTTAATCAAAAATAATTCAAATTCCTAGTCCAATATGGTATTGGTTGGGTTTGTCAAAAATATAAAAATTCCAATCAAAAATTAAAAAAAATAATTTCCAAGTCAAAGTGGAATATTTTGGGTTTAACCAAAATTTTAAAATTCTAATTTCAAGTCCAATGTTAAATTGGTTTTGTTAATCAAAAATATAAAAATTCAAATTCCTAGTCCAATACGGAACTGGTTGGGTTAATCAAAAATTAAAAATAAATAAATTTCCAAGTCAAATGTGGAATTTTTTTGTTTAACAAAAATTTTAAAATTCAAATTCCAAGTCCAATGTGGAATTGTTTGGGTTAATTAAAAATATAAAAATTATAATTCCTAGTCGGTTGGGTTTATCAAAAATATAAAAAAAAAAGAATAAAAACTAACAATTTTATTATGTATAAATTTAGATACGTAATACTAAACAGTATTTTACATCAGACATTTTAAAGTTGGCCGTCATATTGGTAAAACGGCTGATTCGATTCGAATTTTAGAACCACCAAGCTATACAGAATAGACAACCCTTTAAAATTAAAAGTCAGACATTGTTTATCTCTGTTAAAAGCCGAGAAACCCGTACGAGACCAGTAGTTTTTTAATCCGTCATTATACTGTTCGCCTGTTCAATTCCAGCACGACCGTCGCAGTTGTTCTTGTTTCGGTAAATCTACTTTAAAATATTCATAAACCACGCCAACCGTTAGATTGATCACCCCAGCTGCAAGACTGCCTCGCCAGAATTACCTCTGTTTCGTTTTATGCAATTTGCCAGCAAACAAGTGTCGGGGAAAATTACTTCTATTTCATCATTTCGCCGGCTTAACAAGTGCTAGCAGACTTGTGGGTTTAACAAGTATTTTAAATCTATTGAAGGTTATTTTTAGTATTATTCCGACTTAATGTCTTTTACTCTTAAACCTAAAGAAGCCCTTGCGTGCTTCGCACGCCAACCCACATTGTTCAATTATAAATAGGCCTATCTAATTGCACATCTATAATTTGTTTTTGATAACAGTGTAGGATTAATCGTATACTCAAAATGTTATTATGAATTATGCAGAACTAGGGGAGACCCCTGCGTGCTCCTCACGCCAACCCCCAATGTACCCTTCTAAAAACATATGTTATGTTTTATTTATAATAAAGGTGTATGATTAATAATAACCTCAAAACTAAGATGGTAAATAATGTTAAATGTTCAAATTAAATTATGTCTTATATTTTATAACAGCAGTTATAATAATGGTTAAAAGAACCAACAAGGCTCAGGTCTACACTTTAAAACTCTAACCTAAAAGATAGAAGTACAAAAATAATTGCTTCAAATTTTGAAATGTTAATGGAAATATTGGAGCAAACAGCTATAATATTATCTGTTATTTTATTCAATTGGTTGCTATGGTAATAAATGTAAACACATGTGATTGTTTATCATTCTAGGCCTAACCTAAAAATTTTGTCCGACTAAATTTACAAATATTGAAATAACAAATGCTTTTTATCTAAATGAATTATAGCCTATGTTACTCAGGGATAGTGTACTTTTTTATTGGTAAAACTATTTTTTCAATCGGTTCAGTAGTGCCAGAGATTACCCCCTACATACAAACAAACAAACAAAAATACGAACAAAAAAACAAACTTTACCTCTTTATAATATTAGTATAGATTAGTATAGATGTATAAATAAGTTGTTTATTAAGTTTACGACATAAATCAACTCCTATAAAAGCGAGTGTACGTCCGTCACATACGTACGTACATGAGTAACATATAATATAACAACCGATTTCACCCATCATCTGTAATACTTCAACAAAACCTAGCGTCGATTATACTTTGAGGTTATGTTTACAACTTCAATCAATATAAGTCTTGCGAAGTTGATTTTTTTTAATATGAGTTAAAGAAATAACGTTATAAGATTTGACGTTATAATGACTTTAATGTATTTGACGACCTAATGAAGGGATTTATTTTAATTATTTCTGCTATCTGAAGATGGGTACTTGGGTTACCCGAAACCGTGGTAATCACAAAGTGATTTTAGGATTGGATAAGACAAAAAACCAGGTATTGTACCTAGTTAATTTATTGATAAAATTCTCCAATCCGTGGGCTGACATGTTGAAATATAAGATTTGCTTTGCGGTTTAAAAAAATATAAATACAACCTTTTATTAACAATACATATATTCATTTATACAAGTTTAAAGAAGAGATACCCATTCGTTTAACTTCGGAAACATTCGTACATCTTCGAATAACATATAAACATATTCCATTAATTTCTTCATTATAATATTAATAACTTCTAAATAATTTGATTAGAACTGTCCAAAGGATTGAAAAAGTTGACTTTTTCTCCCATGTTAAATTTCCATAAGAAAAGTCTATTTTTCATTTCTGACCCATTTAACGTAAATATTTTCAAAAAACAAATAAAACCTGCTAATATAGGACCGGAAACCTTTGTTTTGGTAAAACCTGCATGTAAATCGGCCCAGTAGAAGTCTCAGACGAACTTTCCAAATGTGTTTTCCTTACGGCTTTAAATATATAGATTATATATTTATATACTGTGCTAAAATCAAGCAAAAGCGAATCATTGCCGGATCCACTAGTGTATATGTAAAGACTAAATACCTCAATTCACTCCGTCAGACAATCCAAAGTATTATCCGGGTGGATAGGTAGTTTCGACGGTTATACCGCCATCGTTAGATCCACGTTAACTTTGTTGTCTCTATTTCGAGATATTCAATGTCAAACTCAGCCATTTTGAATTGGGTAGTTTAAAAAAATGTTTTACTTTTATAGTTTGGCCTTTATGGTAAAACTAAAAATGTCCACTCAGTATATCAACCATTTCGAGATAAAGGTTGACAAGTGGAAAATGTAAAATGGCGGACTTGTGAACAACTAGGGACTTTCAGACTTATTGGTTGGGAGTTCTAGAACACTCTTTATATTAAAATGAGTTTCTGCAATTTGAAATTTGTATATATCATGTCATGTTTGTGGAAGTAAATACGCGTTCAATTCAATAAAAAACATTTTACAACGCTGTAAAACGCAAAACATTTTAAGCTCAACACAATAAACGACCCCGTTGTGTGCTTAAACACAGTTAGTTGTTTACACCTCTAATAAAACAGTTAATCATCCATTGTTGTAACTCGAACTGGAATTATACCAATAAAAACGCAATTAACCGTTCACGATTAGCGCCAGGATAAAGCCATGTTTTGTGTTTTGCTTGATTAATCCTCTGCGAGAATTACACAAAATTAGTGTTGTCCAAATGTTGTAAGATAGGCGTTTGTCATTTAGTTATCTATATATATATAAAAGCCAAATCCACTGACACTGATCACGATTTCTCAAAAACTACTAAACGGATTGGAACGAAATTTGGTATGTAGCTCCCTCTAGGGGGGCCGCAGGTGCTGATAAGAAAGGTTTTCAAAAAATTCGAAAGTTTAGGGGGGGGTCCAAGTTACTAAATCCCGATTTCTCTAAAACTACTGAACGGATTGGAATGAAATTTATTATGTAGTTCCCTCTAGGGCCATAGGTGCTCACTGAGAAAGGTTTTCAAAAAATTCAAAATTTTAGGGGGGTTTGGGGAGGTCAAAGTTATTAAATCACGATTACTCTAAAACTACTGAACGGATTGGAATGAAATTTGGTATGTAGCTTCACTAGGGGCATAGGTGCTCTTTAAGAAAGGTTTTCAAAAAATTCGAAAGTTTAGGGGGTCAAAGTTACTATCCCGATTTCTCTAAAACTACTGAACGGATTGGAATGAAATTTGGTATGTAGCTTCCTCTAAGGGCATAGGTGCTCTTTAAGAAAGGTATTCAAAAAATTCGAAAGTTTAAGGGGGTCCAAGTTACTAAATCCCGATTTCTCTAAAACTACTGAACGGATGGGAATGAAATTTTTTATGCAGCTTCCTCTAGGGCCATAGGTGCTCACTGAGAAAGGTTTTCAAAAAATTTAAAATTTTAGGGGGGTTTGGGGAGGTCAAAGTTACTAAATCACGATTTCTCTAAAACTACCGAACGGATTGGAATTAAGTTTGGTATGTAGCTTCCTCTAGGGTGCTCCATAGGTGCTCTTTAAGAAAGGTTTTCAAAGAATTCTAAATTTTATGGGGTTTAGGGGGATCAAAGTTACTAAATCCCGATTTCTCTAAAACTACTGAGTGGATTGGAATGCAATTTGGTATGTAGCTTCCTCTGGGGGGCCGCAGGTGCTGATAAGAAAGGTTTTCAAAAATTTGAAATTTTAGGGGGTTTAGGGGGGGTCAAAGTTACTAAAAATCCCCATAAGACATAGTGTAATATATTTATTGATATAATATATTTTTTGTAATATATACATCTAACTTTCATTTGTCTATCCGTGCAAAGCCGGATCGGGTCAGTTAGTTTAGTCATAAACTCGTACTCTTAACAATTAACAGTAGAAGGCTATATTGTGACGTAAAGGATTTCAATTTGCATCGCCTAAGTAAAGCACGAGAATAGCACGCGAGTCGGTCGTCAGAGATAGTCAAATTAGGCCGGACTCAACAAGTAATTAATTCAAAACCACGAGGCACGCAACTTGTGCACGTAGACCTGCTCGATGAGAGCCAATCACCGAGTCAAGCAGTCATTTAATTAGAAAGTAAAGGCTGACATAGTCCGTGGCGACTGAAAAGTTTCTACGCGTTAATAAACGTAAGAAAAGGGATAGGCCCGACCAGGGGCGCGGATAATTCAACATGAAAAATGATAAAAGAGCAAATCCCGTCGGGAGATAAAAGTAAGTTTTTGTAATGCAAAAGGCAACTCGAGTCAAAGTTGGTTACTTGAAGTGTTCCTCTTTACAACTTACATCATTAGTTACTTTGTTTTATTGACGCGATCTCCTCGGAAAAGCAAACTGAATACATTATGCTTTACGTGTTTTCTTTATTTAAATTTTTCGTGGTTAGTTAAATTTGTTTTGTCTGCCTGAATACAAATTTTTATTTGAATTAAATCAATATACATTTTTAATTAGCGTTATATCGTACAATCAAGAACCGTACAGTGTTTTAATTTTCGAAATAATTAATTTCCATTACGTTAATCGATTGTTTTTAGCGAATTTCCATATGAAAAATGAGCTATTGCAATGGCCCTTATGGTAAGACCCAAGGTCGGGAGTCGCAAATGAGCACCGATCATGGTCCCCACAACACGTTTTGGGGTGTCATTAAAAATCATATGTATATGATCATCAACACATGTATATATGTGTTCGCACTCTACCGGTCTCATTTTAAGTCCGATTTGGTCCAAATTCGGTACACATGTTGGTTGTCTACGTCGCTCGGACGAGTTCATTAGCCAAAAAAATCAACAATCGGAAGCACGTTTTTTGAGATTTTTCCTACGAGAATGAAATTTGTTTTACGCGACCTTATCCCCAAAAATCGATCAAAACGTAAAATACCACAGAAGTAGCCGGTTCAAAGCCATGTGGTGGATTCTACCGTGGGGTTGGCGTGCGAAGCACGCAATGCATTTTGTATTGAAGATCCTCCCAATATGGGGGTTGGCGTGCGAAGCACGCAATGCTTTGTGTATTGAAGATACTCCCAATACGGGGTTTGGCGTGTGAAGCACGCAATGCTCTGTGTATTGAAGATACTCCCAATATGCGGAATGGCATGCCAACCATTTTGCAGCTATTCAGCACCGTCGTGAATAGAATTATTTCCCAAATTGTTGGTTCAAACCCTAAAACATAGGCCTATAAACTTAATTTTGGAAATTTGCTCAACTCACGTCATCGGTTCAGCTGCGTGGTCGAATTATTTAAATTTCATGGTTAGTTAAATTTGTTTTAACTGCCAGGATAAAAGTTTTTATTTAAATTAAACTTCAGTATCCAAACTTCAGGATATTGTTCCTTGGACCAAAATAAGAAAAAAATCATATAAACGAACGTTTAGTTTTCCAGATATTCGTCATTTTGTTTTTTATACAAAATAATTCATATCTAGAGAATCGTTTGACTAATTGAGTTCAAACTTGGCACGAAGTTTAACCTAACAACTGTCTATCTCAAGAAAAATAAGCAATTATATCCAATCATGCGATTTAAAATGGATTCTGTTTGAAAATGTCAACCTAAATTACTCAAAAACTGTACATTTTACCAAAAGATGTCAAGACACCTTTTATGTAGCCCTTTTGATTCTATATCGGATGGTCTAACTGTCAAAACAATCGGATGAAGGATAACAGCTAAGTTAAAGATAACAACAGCAAATGTACAGTACATACAATATTGTAGTATTTTACTGTCTTGGTATAGGATGCGGGGTTGAACAAACCAATTATTACACATAACTGGTATCCTTCACTCGTGTGTACTCTGCGAGCCAAGCGAGCTTTCCATTATCCCAGGCCGCAAGGTCGAGGTGCAAACTCGCAAAACGAGTTTTCCATGCGCGAGTGGTACGAAACAGCGTGAGTCGAAGCTGGAGGCTTATGTGCAATCAAATTCTACTAATATTTCGTACACATTAGCGCCTTCGTGAGTATGTAAATTTCCCAAATGGTTGAAATTCTAAAACATATAAACTCTTAACCTTGGTAAAAGTTTTTTTTTTACTTTGATCCATATGATCAGCCCCTGAATTATTTCCACGCATTAAAGAACACCCTGTACACAGAATTGTCGAGAATAACCGGCAAATTTTTGGGAGGTGATGATAGGGGTTTTATATTTTCCGAAAATAAGCGATATTTTATGGATCTTTGTATTACTGATTACAAATCACATGAACTACGCGTATACTAAATTTAAAAACATAATCGTACTAATTTTTCTAAAGTTATCATTATTTAAAAAAAAAAGTATAAATTATCCACCATTGATAGATTTTTCAATAGCTTTAGTAATGTTTTATTTCTCCCAAACAGGGGCACATTAAGTAATTATTTTAGCATACTGATGTTGCAGAGTCTTATTACCACCTATACGATTTACTCAAACTGATAGCCGTTAATGTAATGCCTGAAATAAAAAATCATAACTCAAATCAAGTGTATATTTAACGATATCCATACGTGACGTACATAGGGTACGGTGCAGACGAGCCTTAACCGTGAATAGTTGTAGCTAAACTTGTATAATACGTTCTAAATAGAAGGTTAATTCAGCTCTTGTATTCTGTTCACAGCAATCTCCAAAGATGAGGCGGAAGAATCAAGGAATACGGTCCCGACAAAGATGACGTTCGATTACTCTTACGACTTTCTGGACCGTTTAGAACCCAACGGCAACATACCCACCGAAAAGGATCTCAGATACGGTAAGTTGTTTTTTATATTATGTGACGACATACAAAATGTTTAGCTCCTAAAGTTGAAAGTTTATATTTGTATTATTTTCTGCGCATGTGAAGCTTTTCTTAGTGTGCTGAGTGTACACGGCTCAACTGGGCTTTTATCGTACTAAAACTTTTGAATAATCACTTATCAATAATCTTTTTTTAAAACCTTTTTTTAAATGAAATCATAAGTTCTTTCAACTGTGAATAGTTTGTACCCCTTTTTAGGATTTTCATGAGCACACCAGGTCTGATTTTTATCAAATTTTTAAAAGAGAACATTATTTGGAACAAACACTTAAACTATGTTTACTGTTTTCTTAAGCATTTTAAATTTAAAAACTGATTTCTTCTTGTAAATGATTAATTTTCACTCCCTCTCCACCACAATTATTCAAGATACACAATTCGGATTCGGACATTCAATGTATCTTGTACCGTACAAAGTGATTCTTGTATATAAACTACGCATATGCAAGTATATTTTTTAGATTTGTCCTGATGAAACATGTATGTTATCAGATCATACTGTCGAGATAACGTCCCGCGTAATTGAGCGGTCCACATGGCTACAGGCTTGACGGTAGTCTATACATTTTGTATCGCAGAGGCTGTCAACCCGCCAAGGCCAAACGCATTCACTAATACCAGCCTCTTCATATTTGACCGAGTGTAAGCGAGGTACTCTTTTAAGGCAGTTCGACATTTCCTCTGTCTGTTTGTTACGCAATTGTTCGATTTTCTACAAATTTTGCGTAAATGTTCCTTAAAGTCAGTAAAAACAACGAATGTGTGGGGATTTTTATCAAATAAAATACTTTTAATATTATAATATACTTTGTAAATGAATCACAACTTATATAGCTCAAATTGTTCTATATTCACGGTAGATGAATGGTTAGTGTCGGTAGTTTCAGTTCTAAGGATTCGTGGTTCTATCCCATAAAATCAATAAACTTTTTATCTGTTTATCTGACATAATATTATTTTTGGTTCGATTCCATGAATCAAAAAACGTTTCTTACGTTTTCAAATGTTTTCAATATTAAGTTGCGTCATAATCTTATTGGTTAATTTATGGACTGTTAATTTGGAGCCTCGGTTTATGGACTGCGCTTTGCGAGTTTGCATCCCATCTTCTCACCCTAGATTAAGGGTCCGCTTCGCTCGCCTTTTATGATACTTTAAGGTACTCTTAGTATTTTACTTTTTGATCGATTGTGGAGGAACCAGACTGGCTTATAAGGTCGTGTAAAAAAACTAAATGTGAAAAATAAACGCCTATATTAATTTTTTAGATGTAACCCCCAAAAAGTTCCATTCTAGTACGAAAATGTAAACAATTTTACTTTGTCGGCTAACGGACTCGTCCGAGCGATTTAGAAGCCCAACGTTTGTACCAAATTTGAACCAAAACCGCATAATGCGGTCATTATAATGCGAAACTAAAATATACAGTTTTTAATGACACCAGAAAACTTGTTCTGGAGACCATGATCATTTACTACTCCCGACCATAAGAGTCACAGGTCATCTTTCCTATGGAAATTCACTAATAAAAACAAAACCAAATAGTTCAAATAGCGAAGATTCAGCCATCTTACTAGCCAGGTATAACAGCGTTGTCAGAGTTAAATAGTGGAGAAAGATATCATCACATTAATCAGCCAAAACCTCCATGATCACAGGAGTAGATCTTGTAAAACACACAGACTGTAGTCCGTTCACAGTTTAGTTGATAGCAGGCTTGTCCATTCTATTGAAACGGAGATCTTACTCTACTAGCTCGCATGAAAACATCAACCTTATAAAACTCTTTTAAACTAGTTATTAGGAATCTTCATAATAGTTTTTACTTAAACGTGAGGTACGTTACTGAAATAAATAAATTTGGATCTTGATTTAAACACTGAGACAAGGTTATTCATAACTCAATTTGATAGTGAATAGGAGTCGATGTAGTTAGGTCAGGTAGTAGCGCAGCAAGCCTCCATAAGGCCCATGCTATCAACTAAACTGTGAACGTATAATATTTGTGACTTTATCAAGAAATGGTAGCAAATTTAAACATTGTGAATAGCCTACTGCCATAATAAAGCACAAACTTCGTTCGCGGCGTTTTCAGTGCGTTCCTGTTTTGAAAACGAGGATACTGTTTTATTTTTTTCACAAATTAACATACGCGACCAATCAAGAAGCACGCTTCGAGCCAGCAGATTGTGTTACGTGTCCGGTTGATACAAGTTAATTGAAGCGTGCTTGGTGGACCCGCTCGGCAAGCTGCAGCGTTTAATCTGCGTGTAATCTTATTGATCTGTGGTTTGTTACATCTGCGGGCTTTGTCTGTCAGGTCATCAGGGCTGTATGTATTGAAAGACGGTCCTGTAATACCGAGACTGTGGTTAGATGACAGAGAATACTGAATCTAAATATTTTAAATTTTAGTATTTTCTTATTTTAAATCTATTTGCTTATTGTTGGCATTAGATTGTTTTATTTATATTTTCTAATTCTTGACTTACCACCTCGATAATAATTTCTCTTTGGGTGATATCATTGACGGAAAACTGAATAATATTGCAAATCTCTGTTATAAAATATCATATTTTAGATTTTTAGTTTCCTATTTACCAATATTGAAGAATACTGGAAATAAATTAAGATATTTAATGAAATTGGCATTTATCTGTTTTATATAAATTATGGATATTACATAATATTAATTATGATAGCATTAGTGTTTGACAAAACTTCCCGTTATTAAATCATGCAAAATGCGCTGAAAATAAATCACGCAAAATGCCGTAAAGGTTAATTATGCAAAATGCCGTAAAGGTAAGCAAAATGCCGTAAAGGTTAATTATGCAAAATGCCGTAAAGGTAAGCAAAATGCCGTAAAGGTTAATTGTGCAAAATGCGCTAAAAAGAAAATCATGAGAAGTGCGCCGAAAGGAAAATCACGCAAAATAATGTAAAAGGAAAATCGAGCAAAATGTGCTGAAAGGGGAATCTTGCAAAATGCACTAAAACAGTAATCAAGCTTGCACTGAAAGGGAATCATACAAAATTCGCTGAAAGGGGAATCAAGCCAAATTCGCTAAAACGGAAATCATACAAAATGATCTAAAATGGTAATCATGCAAAATGCCGAAAAGGGAAATTATGCAAATTGCGCTAAAAAGGAAATCATTCAAATGCCGTTAAGGAAAATTATGCAAATTGCGCTAAAAGGGAAATTATGCAAATTGCGCTAAATGAGAAATCATGCAAAATAATCTAAAAGTAAAATCGAGTAAAATGCGCTGAAACCCAGAATGGTGCAAAATCCACTGAAATTATATCTAACCAAATGCGCTAAAAGGAAAATTATGCAATATGCACTGAAATGCTAAATCAAGCATGCACTGAAAGAGGAATAATTAAATTGCGCTGAAAGGAAAATCATACAAAATGCGCTGAAAGGAATCATGCACAATACGCTGAAAAGGGAATCATGCCAAGTGCCCCGACTTAACAAGTAAACAAATTTAGCAAATAGGCGTAGCAAGTTGTCAAACAAAATCGTTTACAGTTCTTTTCAACTTTGAAGGAAACATATAATGGTAAAATCACGCATTCAGTGACAGCAACAAAATTATTAAGAACTATTTTTTATCAAACATATTAGTTTCAACACAATGTAACAATGTTTAATGTATAGCCAATAGTAAATTTAGTACGCCTTAAATAAAATTTCCTGTTTGCTTAAAAATATGTATTTAATTTGGCTCATTTAAATGCGTTCGGGAAATACAACTCCAGTTACAAAAATCTTTATTACTCTAAAAAAAAAACATTTCAATCAAACCACTTACAGAAATGTAGATTCTTCTTGTTACAATAACTATTCACAAATTTTAGTTTTACTTGATAACAATTTAGGCCAGTCGGTAGGGGTAATTTTAGACCAAAAGTTCCAGTAATTTACAATACGGCTGATTTATTTTTTATAAGTACATTAAAGTTTGTAGATTAACATAAAAAAAGTTTACCAGTCTATCGATTTCCCAAAGTCGAAAAAAATCGATTATAATTTTTTTTCGATTATCCTTAATATTTCGAGCTGGAATGAAGATAGAGAAAAATAAAAAATACCACCGTGTAGGTCATATGTGCTTCTTTCCTCCGAGCAATGGTTTGTCTGGAAAAAATTCGAAATGCATGTATGTATTTTGCAGCAGGGGAAATCACTAAAAGTTGAAATCTCATTCATATATGAAGCGTTGGCTTATTCTAAATTGGCTGAATTTTAATATATAGAATTGAAACTTGACATAGGAGTTAAAATATGTATTTTAAACATTTATGCTGAGTCTCAGCTTGTTATCTTGAAAATGACCCGATCTAGAGCCACTTGAATTATCAATGGGTTTCTCGATTTTAGGCGTACCGGGACCCACGAACTAATTTCAATCTATTCCAGTTTCGTCAATTTTTGGAATATCAACATCAAATTTGTTTTACAAGTTGAATACACCCGTATAATATTCTTAGTAAGTATGAACGATTTTGTTTGTTATTTTTAAAAACGAGGCGCTTGAAAATAGTCTTCTGTTTTACCTATCTCGTTTTAAGTACCTATAACACCTTTGGATTCAACGACTCCATTTTCGACATTTTTGAACATATCGATTTAAAAATTGGTACAGAAGTTAAAAACACAATAGTTTTTTGCTATACTTATTTTAAAAACTATATTTAAAAAAATGACTAATCTGCAGCTGATCAACTAAAACGTTTTGATGAAGAATCTAAAAAGGTCTAAAATTATACTTTTTTAATTTACTTGTACTTTTAAAAATAAATAATGAAAAAGGTTTTTACTCCTTGAACTTGTTTGAATCTATATATTTAACTTGTAAAAAAACTTTCAGGATGATATTTTGGAAATTTTGTAAACTGGAGCCGATTAAAATTAGTTCGTGGGTCCGGTACTCCTAAAATCGAGAAACCCATTGATAAGTCAAGTGGCTCTAGATCGGGTCATTTTCAAGATAACAAGCTGAGACTCAGCATAAATATTTAAAATATATATTTTAACTCCTACGTCAAGTTTCAATTCAATATATTTAAATTCGGCCAATTTAGAATTGACCCAACGCTTCATATATGAATGAGATTTCAACTTATAGTGATTTCCCCTGCTGCAAAATACATACCTGCATTATCGATTTTTTCCAGACAAACCATTGATCGGAGGAAATAAATACATGTGACCTTTTTTATTGAAAAATACCTCCCCTACACGGTGGTATTATTTATTTTTCTCTATCTTCATCCCAGCTCGAAATATTAAGGATAATCGAAAAACAAAATTATAATCGATTTTTTCGACTTTGGGAAATCGATAGACTGGTAAACTTCTTTTTATGTTAATCTACATACTTTAAGGTACTTATAAAAAAAAAATCAGCCGTATTGCAAATTACTGGTAGTTTTAACCTATACCGACTGGGCTAATTATATATTATATTAATAATAGATGAGTTTTGTAATGTGTTATTAGCCTATATTATAAGCAGTATAACTAAATATTTGGCATTCAAGTTGAAAAATTGCATAAAATCCTTAAATTTAATTTATAAAATTACGATTTAAACTATTTCAAACCTCATTCCATTCCCTTGCGTCAGGTGCAACATTTCATCCCTTAATGGTTTCCTCGATGCAAGTATTTACAAACCTCTTCTCACGTCCTAATCGCGCAAGACCCGGTCGTATCGCCCATCAACGTGGCACCCTTCTGCCGAGGGGCGGCATACTACAGATATCATTATTGACCATTACAGCCGTTAAGGGCTGTAAGCATTTCCATAGGGGAGCCCACCCCTAGTCGGATAGCCTTTGCAGAGAGCTTTTTTTAAACTCGCTTATCAATAAAACCGGGTTGAACGCATTGAAAGCTGCAATTTCCCTTTCAGATTTGGCCCGCTGGTGGATGGGGGCCGCTTTGTCACCGGCAGAGTCGTATGTAGCCGGAAATTGTACTCGAAGCGTAACGAAGTTTTTGAATGGAAATGTTACACTTAATTTCCCGTATTGCAGCAGCTAAACGAGCTTTGATTAATTGCTTCTTTTAGTGTTTATTGTCTTCTTGTTTTTGTTATTTAAATAAAATATTGCAGCTCAATTATGCCCACGCGAATCCAATACTAGACGACGTTATTTTTAATTTATTAATTTCTTTTGAAATAATTAACTGTAGAAATTTAAAAATTACTTAACAAGAAAAATTCCAATAACCTTGAAAATAAACGGTACCAGGAACTGGCACATACTTTCTCACAAACCATATTTAAATTATTAAACAGATTCACTGTGACTTGTAGGGTGGGGTAGGAGAGGTGATTTTTTATTAAAGTTGGAAATTAACCAACAAATATTATTATTATTATCTAGAGAGAAAACTATTCGATCGATTTCGAACAAATTTGCACCAAACACGTCAATTAGGTCTTTATAGATGCACGTAAAAAGGTTTGAAAATTTTTGAAAAACAACCCCCTTTATGGCCAAAAACCCCTCCAAAATCAGTTATTATTATTGTTATTAGCTAAACGAGAATTTTTAGAAAGATGCGGTTTTTTGCATATGGTAGAGCACATTACAGTTACAGGCTACAAATAAGCCAAATTTTATCAAAATCGTTAGAGCCGTTTTTTTTATAAAAAAATAATAACTGATTTTTTGGGAGGTTTTTTGGCCAAAAAGGGGGTTGTTTTTCAAAATTTTTCAAAAACCTTTTTCGTGCATCTATACAGGCCTACTTGACATGTCTGGTGCAAATTTTGTTGAAATCGATCGAATAGTTTTCTCTCTAGAATTGTATTCATACAGACATACAGACATACAGACATACATACAGATATACAGACATACATACAGATATACAGACATACATACAGACAGACATTTTGTAAAAACCACTTTTTTAGACTCAGAGGGTCCCAAAACGAATATTTTTTCCACAAAAATCTCAACATCGATTTTTTTTGCGATCGCTATCCTTTCTCTATAGGGAGAAAGTAATAATAACTATAAACTTTGGAGTTTAAGTGACTGGTGGTTGATAAAAAGAGTGTTTCCAAACTGCACCGCAATCTTTAGGATTCTGATTACGTAAATAAAAATAAGCAACAAAGTATATACAAACAACTTTGTTTTCGGTCTAACATTTGTTTTTCGAAACTTGTTGATAACTTAAAAAAAAATTCTAGTTTCAATTTGATACACGCACTTTCAATGCTACTTTTTACCAGTTTACCAAGAAACAAAACTTTATTAATTAAATTTTCAAAATGGCGACTGTTTAAAAAAAAAATATCAAAAACAAATTTGTTTTGTATGTATATATACAACTGGTAAGCACCGTGAAAAATCACAGGCTGAATAATTAGGTACACATCAGAAATACATCATTTAAAAAACAAGCTATTAAAAAACAACATTAAGGAATACTTATCTAGGCCTACATAACTATGTTGGCGGGGATTTTTAACTCGGAAAATGTGTACAATAATAAGGAATATAAAACTGTAGGCCTCTATCTTTCTGTAGGCCTCTGTAGGTTTCTATCATTAGATTTTTATATTTTTTTATTTAGTACGAAAGAACCAATTCAATAAATTTAATAATTTTTATTTGAATTTAATTAACTGTATTGACAGAAGGTAGAGCATTAAATTTGGAATTCAATTATATAGATTTTCTATATTCAGTGTATGTATTTTATTAATGTATTTATTTTGATTATTTTTATTATGTTAGGGGTTAGATTTCTAACTTAAGTTGAACGTAAAATTCTTGGTTATATTCAAGTTCGTAAGGGTCCTAATAAAAATTTAGAATTAATTGTAGGTATTTTTCAACCTTTTTCAGATGCGATTAAATTATTTACTATAGAGCAAATGATTCCTTTTGAATCAAATTTTTTGTTTATTATTTTTCTCGTGTTTTTAAATTATTTATTCCGTTATTTTTGTGAGTGGTTTATCCTTTTTTACTTTCTCCCCCCTATACGTAGTGTATGGAGAAAGTATTGTTTTCGTCCAAATTTTCGAATTTGAATTTTTAGTGGAATTATTTGTTTTGGAGCTCCCTGAACCCCAAAAATTTTTTTTTTTTTTGGTGATGTCTGTCCGTGTGTCTGTTAGGATGTACACATGCACAGAGCTGGATACCATACCAACGGTCCGATTTTGATGAAATTTGGTATGTGTTCTGGAATATCTCCAGGCGTTTTTTTCTTCTTCATTTTTAAAATTTTTAATTTTTAACGGGTTTTACCACCCAAAATGGCCAAAAAACGAGGAAAATAAAAATTTCTCAAAAACGGCTATAACGATTTTGATAAAATTTGGCATATTTGTAGCCCTTAATGTACCTTATCATATGCAAAAAACTGCATCTTTCTAAAAATTCTAGTTTAGGTAATAATAATAATAATTGATTTTGGGGTTTTTTTTTACCAAAAAGGGGGTTGTTTTTCAAAACTTTTTTCGTGCATCTATACAGCCCTAATTGACATGTTTGGTGCAAATTTGTTCGAAATCGATCGAATAGTTTTAATAATAATATTTATTAGTTACTCTCCTACTTTAATGTGCCCCCCCTCCTACTTTAATACAATTATGAATCACAGTGAATCTGTTTAATAATTTAAATAAGTTTGTGAGAAAGTATGTGCCAGTTTCTGGTACCGTTTATTAATTAATAGTTTTTTATTTAATTGTGGTATCTTATTTTTACTTTGATGTATAAGAATAGGATACACCCTAGTACATCCCCACCCCTGTTGTACAAGTACACCTAGGGTCTTAATTTACACCTGCTGTCTTTGTCTTCCTTAGATGGTGATATAATTAGTTCGAGCTGAAGGGGAGGAGACGGAAATGTTTGCAATAGAATTTATTTCACTCAAATTTAATGCAAATTTTGTAGTACAGAAATTTCAAAATACGCCGAGAGCGGGTCAGGGGAGTTGAGAAAATAACTGGGAAAAGTTATGGAAGTTAATTAGTAAAATTCTGTGAGAACTCGGTATTGTTTAGTACCGATTCTGAAAATCTGAACAATGGCGGTAAAAATATATTTTTGAGTTTGTCGATGAATGGATGAACCTATTTTATTTTCGGAACTGAAATTAAAGATTAAAAGGCCTTTAACTTCAGGTGTTGTATCTGTCAGTTGCAATTTTTGAGATGGGATTGTAGAAGTAGGAAGAGTATTTTGTAAATAGCTCCTCTCTTTGTCTTTCATTTAAATAATAATTCGACCACGCAGCTGAACCGCTGACGTGAGTTGAGCAAATTTCCAAAATCAAGTTTATAGGCCTATGTTTTAGGATTTCAACCGACAATTTGGGAAACAGGTCCATTCACGACGGTGCTGAATAGCTGAAAAATGGTTCGCACGCCATTCCGCATATTGGGAGTATCTTCAATAAACAATGCATTGCGTGCTTCGCACGCCATTCCGCACAGTGAGAGTATCTTCAATACACGATGCATTGCGTGCTTCGCACGCCAACCCCCGTATCGGTTGGGAAAGTATTCAATATACAAAGCATTGCGTGCTTCGCACGCCAACCCCACGGTAGTATGCACCACATGGCTTTGAACCGGGTACTTCTATGGTATTTTACGTTTTGATAGATTTTGGACGAACCAAGCGAGCCATAAGATCGCGTAAAAAATCAAAATGTGCCATGTTAAGATCATTCATTTATAGTTGTAGAAAAAACTCTAAAATACATTTATTCTCGTAGGGAAAATCTAAAAAAACTGTTACTTCCGGTCAAAAAACGTGCTTCCGATTGTTGGATTTTTTGGCTAACGAACTCGTCCGAACGACGTAGACAACCAACATGTTAACCAAATTTGAACCAAATCGGACTTAAAATGCGGCCGCTAGAGTGCGAACACATATATACATATATATATGATCTTTAATGACACCCCAGAACGTGTTCAGGGGACCATAATCGGTGCTCATTTTTCCTATTCCCGACCTTGGGTCTTACCATAAGGGCCACTGCAATAGCTCATTTTCCCTATGGAAATTCGCTAGTAAAGTTGAACATTTTCAAAAAATCAACCCTGTGTAATACCGAATAGCATAGTCAACGTGTAGTTCTAATTTTCATACTCTGTGTGTACCAAGCAAGAGCGGTAATTACTTGACACAGTTTCTACAAGTCTTGTGAGACCAATGTCTTAAGCTCGGATTAATCTTTCAATTACCGTAATTGCTTGAGCTGGGTTTACAGACTGTAATCAAATAAAGCGGTACAGTGGTCAGACGTCGCCGTGGGGAGTTCTAATCGTTCACAACGGGACCTGCAACAAATTAAGTTTATCCCGATGTATAATTGACTGCATGCTGCCAGACAGGTACTGAGTAATTGACTTAAGCTTTTCCGAGTAAAACATCAATATATATAATAAATGTATGCGTGGCTCTATAACTCCACAACTAACCCTCGCAGTCCCATAGGGTTGTATGGTATGGCAGTCTTCCATCTCCATCCATGAAGAAGGTCTCGGTTCGGAACTGCAGGGGTTGGGTTCGAAGAAATGGGTGTCAAAAGACGCATCGCAACAATGGAATTTTTATGGGAAGTCGGAGAAACAGCTATGAATCTAATGCTAGTAGTTCCAGAATGTTTTAGAAGCTTCAAGAATGTTCTAGAATGTTGACGAATGTTCTAGAATGTTGAAGAATATTCCAAAATGTTATAGAATCTTCCAGAAGTCTCTAGAATGTTGTAGAATATTGACGAATGTTCTAGAATGTTGAAGAATGTTCCAGAAGTTATAGAATCTTCCAGAAAGCTCTAGAACGTTCCTGAATTTTTTAGACGCTTCCAGAATGTTATAGAATGGTACAGAATGTTATATATTCTTTCAGAATGTTATAAAATCTTCCAGAATGTTCTAGAATTATTAAGAATGTTTTAAAATGTTATGGAATTTTACAAAAGGCTCTAGAATGTTGAAGAATATTTAAGAATGATCCCGAAATATTGTAGAACCTTCTAGAATATTGACGAATGTTCTAGAATGTTGAAGAATATTTTTGAATCTCCCAGAATGTTATAGAATCTTCCAGGAGGCTCTAGAACATTCCTGAATGTTGTAGACGCTCCCAGAATGTTATAGTATCTTCCAGAATGTTATAGAATGGTCCAGAATGTTATAAAATCTTCCAGAATGTTCTAGAATTCATAAAATGTTATGGAATTTTACAGAATGCTCTAGAATGTTGGAGAATATTTTAGAATGATCCCGGAATGTTGTAGAACCTTCTAGAATGTTGACGAATGTTTTAGAATGTTGAAGAATATTTTAGAATGTCCCAGAATGTTATAGAATCTTCTAGAATGTTATAGAATCTTCCAGGAGGCTCTAGAACGTTCCTGAATGTTGTAGACGCTTCCATAATGTTATAGAATCTTCCAGAATGTTATAGAAACTTCCAGAATGTTATAAAATCTTCCAGAATGTTCTATTATGATGAATGTTTTAGAATGTTATGGAATCTTACAGAATACTCTAAAGTATTCCATAATGTTATAGAATCTTACAAACGGCTCTAGAACATTCCGGAATGTTGTAGCAGCTTCCAAAATGTTATGGAACCTTCCAGATTGTTCTAAAATATTGAAGAATGTTTTGAATGTTCCAGAATGTTATAGAATCTTTCAGAAGCCTTTACGATGTTTCAAATGTTTCTGGATCATCGAAGAGGCTTCCTGTTCCGAAACTTTCTAAAATATTAAAACTGTGCATTTTTTGTTAAACCTAAAACTTTGCACATATTACTCTTAACTTATATGACGTATAGGAGGGGGAAAACATTTGCATTTCTGTTATTTTCGTCCAGTTGTTCGTTGAAAATTCTCCCAATACGGTGGTTGACGTGCGAAGCACACAATGCACTGGGTATTGAAAATACTCCCAACACGGGGGTTGGCGTGCGAAGCACACAATGCACTGGGTATTGAAAATTCTCCCAATACGGGGGTTGGCGTGCAATACACTGTGCGTCGGCCGCTTCTCATAGTGTTCAGTGTCAAGCTCACATGTGCGTCCTTAGCAGTGTTAAAAGGGTTTAAATTCAAATACCCGGTCCTAACCTGACACCCCCCCCCCCCCGGCTATTAATTTACGTTGTTTGCATAACGGTGTGTGTGTGTGGGGGGGGGTGTGTGTTGGTGTGTGTGTGGGTGTGTGTGTGTGTGTGTGTGTGTGTGTGTGTGTGTAATGTTCTTCAGATAATTGCAGGAATAAACACGACAAGAGAGAGACGCCGGCCGGCGACGTGTCACGGCGAAGATTAACGATCTCGGAAGGTTTATTTCTGGCTTCGTGACCTACATCCTATTGTTATGGGAACAACACGTCCCAGTGTTTATTGTGTCTCCTTAACGCACGCCCAAACACTCGAGGCAAAACAAGATCAAGCTCAAAAGTTATTAAATCTTTATCCATCACGTCGGTAATTTTCAACCGATTTGTACGAATTAAGCGTCGTTTTAAACCTTGTACATTGCAGATTTACAGAAAAATATAAAATTAAAAAATATCGAAGTATTTAAAAAATAATTTGATCGCGCACCTGAACCGCTGACATAAGTTAGCGCATGTCTAAAATTAAATTTATACGTTTTACGTTTTCAACCAACAATTTGGGAAATTGGTTTACTCACAAAGGTTGCGTGTACCAAATATATTATTAGCGTAAAATACTATAGAAGTACCCGGTTCAAAGCCATGTGGTGGATTCTACCGTGGGGTTGGCGTGCGAAGCACGCAATGCACTGTGTATTTAAGATACTCCCAATACGGGGGTTGGCGTGCGAAGCACGCAATGTTTTGTGTGTTGAAGGTTCTGCCAATATGCGGAATGGCGTGCGAAGCACGTAATGCATTGTGTACTGAAGGTACTCCCAATATGCAGAATTTCGTGCGAAGCACGCAATGCTTTGTGTATTGAAGATACTCCCAATATGCGGAATGGCGTGCGAACCATTTTGCACCTATTCAGCACCGTCGTGAGTAGACCTATTTCCCAAATTGTTGGTTTAAACCCTAAAACATAGCCCTATAAACTTAATTTTATAAATTTGCTCAACTCACGTCAGCGGTTCAGCTGCGTGGTCGAATTATTAGAATTGGTTTGCGCCTAAGTCCCCAGCTTCGACTCACGCGCTGCTTCGTTCCAACTCGACCTTGCGGACTCTTATCAGAAGAGCCCACACGGTAAAACCCCCCAAGTGGATTTGGGGACACACGAATTGCCACAAATTTTGGGTCCATCTGAAACGCTCGAACTGCCACAGTCATTAGAGGGGATTAGAAAGGGTCAACTCGCAAGATAAGAAACACACGAACTGCCACAAGGGTTCGGTCAGGTAGCGGCTCCAAGTGAGGGAAAAACGGGAATTATACTCCCTCGGTTACCCCCATCCCCCCACCCACATACTTGTCTTCTTTTCTGGTATTTTCGAAGGCATTAAACAGTCTTGTTACATACCTAACAGTGGGAAGATGTCTCTTCCGGAATTTAGTGTGGTGTTGAGTGAAAGGGGTCAGGAGTGTTTGACTATTGATGGGTTTAGATTTGTTAAACAGTATGTTTATAATTGTTCTATGTTAAGTTAGGTTAGGTTAGGTTAGGTTAGGTTAGGTTAGGTTTATTAACTTCGTGCTATATTAATAACAGTTATTTTTAAATATTGCATTGATACTAGAAACTATTAAATGCAATATTGATTGGAAATAAAACGCTCCTGTTGCAATATTTTTTTGTCTCGATGCTGAGCTATCACTTCTTTGACTTCTTGAGGCCGATTGAAAACAATGGTTATTACTCACAGCCTTAGCCGTTTTTCCCTGACTTATGTTTGAAATATAAGTAATGTGCAGGAATATCATCGAGGGATAACCGCGGGAGTATAATTCCCGTTTTCCCTCACTTGTAGCCGCTACCTGACCGAACCATTGTGGCAGTTCGTGTGTTTCTTATCTTGCGAAATGACCCTTTCTAATCCCCTCTAATGACTGTGGCAGTTCGTGCGTTTTAGATGAACCCAAAATTTGTGGCAGTTCGAGTGCAGCCGTGGATTTGACCCGGGTACTTTTATGGTATTTTACGTTTTGACCGTTTTTATGGGAACCCTGCGTATGGCTATACGGTCGGGTAAAAAAACAAAACGTGCAGACTAATATCCTACAATAATTTTTTGAAAAACCCCAAACAAGTTTCATTCTAGTTACTCGCAGTCAAAAAACGGGCTTCCGGTTGTTGGATTTTTTTGACTAATGAACTCGTCCGAGCGACTTAGACAACCAACGTGTGCGCCAAATTGAAACCAATCGTACTGAAAATGCGGCCGTCAGAGTGCGAATATATATGACGTATACAATTTTAATGACATCCAAAAACGTGTACTGGAGACCATGATCGATGCACATTTGCTATTGCCGACCTTATTTCTCACCATAAGGATCACTGCAATAATAACTCATCTTTCATATAACAAATTCCCTAATAAGTGATTTTTAAAGATTTACGCCATTAGACCAATGAATAGAGAATTTGTATGCTATCAACATAGCTTGCATTTTACGCTCGTACATCTAATAAAAGCGAGTGTACGAGCGTACGTACGTACGTGAGTAACATATAATACAACAGCTGATTTCACCCATCATCTGTAAACCCAGTGTAGATAATAGTTTGGTGTTATGTTTACAACTTCAATCGTTATACTTTCTTGTGAAGTTGATTTTTTTCAATATGAGTTATAGAACTAATGTATGCTATAATATACGTTATAATATTTGCTTTAAGGTTATAAACTATATATAAATACAACCTTTTATCATCTACAAATATTTGTTTATTCAAATTTAAAGAAGAGATAAATATTTGATTAACAGCTGATATCACCCATCATCTGTAATACTTAAACAAACCCAGTGTAGATTATAGTTTGGTGTTATGTTTACAACTTCAATCGTTACAATTTCTTGTGAAATTTTTTTTTTAATATGAGTTATAGAACTAATGTATGCTATAATAATATACATTATAATATTTCCTTTGAAGTTATAAACTGTATTGAAATACAACCTTTTATCATCAATATATTTGTTTATACAAATTTAAAGAAGAGATTCCTATTTGTTTAACTTCGGAAACATTCGTACATCTTCGTATAACATATAAACATATTAGATTATTAATTTCTTCACTATAATATTATTAACTTCTAAACCATTTGATCTATCAATATGAAATAAAAAGCAATTAAAAGTTAGTATTTTTATCTTTTTTTAAATACATAATAACGTATGTAAATAAAAATGTTTAACAAATAGGCCTACAGTTTTATAATCCTTATTATTGTACACTTTTACCGAGTAAAAAATCCCCGTCAGCATAGTTAAATAGGACTAAATAAGTAGGCTTTAATGTTGTTTTTAAATAGCTTGTTTTTTAAATTATGTATTTCTGATGCGTATCTAATAAATCAGCCTGTGATTTTTCACGGGGGCTTACTAGCAATTTTTATAATCTTAAAGCTTTGGAATTGTGTAAAATTACAGTTTAAGGTGTGCTATACCAGGACGAAACAGACCCATTCAGGCCTCTTCAATATACCTTATCTTCCATCTAATTTTAAACATAATCTCTTGTAATTTACAGAAAATCGTTCACTAACATCTAAATTATAATTGGTAGGTGACAAAAATTGTAAATTATACATTTTAATCAAAGATATTTGCTTATAAACGAGACGAAAAACATCATTTTCAGTCGAGTGACTTGATAGCGTTAAAACATCGGGGCGAATTTTGTTACCTACTGACTCGAGCTTTCTGCAAATGGCGGAAGATAATTCGACCACGCAGCTGATCCGTTTTGGGGTTTTTGGGAAAATTGGGGAAATTGGTCTACTCACGGCGGCGCTGAACAGCTGCCTCTGTGTACGAAATATATTGCTGTTAGCTTTTCACTTTCAATTTTCATCAATCTGGAATTTAGTTTTCCTATCTGTAAATTCGCTACCCCTTTAGCCTACTAGGAAGACATTGGTTTGCGATCATCCCCTTCATCTAACAGACGGTGGCAATACGATTTTCAATATTGACGGCACTTTGCCCCTCGCTATAAGAAGTCCCCTCTATCGTCCTCCCCCCCCCCCCCCCCCCAACCACTCTTCACTCTTTTCCTTACATAAATCTCTACTCTAGACGCCAGAGAGTTGTCAATATGTCAGTATACGTATTTAACGTCAAGTAGTATTAAAACAAAGTGTACATCAGAAGATTGGCTCAAGTGACGCGCCTTCTTTCCTTATTCAGTGCAGATTGTTTGCAGAGTGTTATGAGTTGTAGAAAGTAAAATTTATTCTGATAAACTTATTTTACAGACGAACTTTAAATATACAAATTCAATGTGCTTTCTCTGAATGAGGAAACTTGAATTATTAATTGTTAGTGTAAACATTCACTGCACACAAGGCCGTAGCCTGGACAATTTTTTGGGGAGAGGGTCAGGTTAGGACCGGGGATTTGAATTTAAACCCTTCTAACACGTTCACTGCTAAGGACGCACATGTGAGCTTAACCCTTTCGCTAGATTTTTCTTCTACAGAGGACGATACACTTCTAAGAGATTTACTATGTTTCTATAGCAATACTGGTGCTTTTAGTGGTTTTGTCTTTTACAGAAGACTTGTATCTATTTACTAAGTTAGTGCTGCCATCTGCTTTTGAATTTACAAACCCGGACAAGGCATCAAGAACCATGTGTTTTTCACTTTCTCGAGTCGGCTGTACACAAGATATTTTCAGATTTATTGCTTATAATAATTTTGAAAGTAAACCTGCTAAATAATTAGTTTTTTATAAAACATTGTTCAAATTTACCAATTATGTTTTTTAAACTGTGTTTTGGACATTGCTTATTGTATAAAATGTAATTAAATTATCTTCCTCTGTAAGAGACAACACCATTGGTAGATATCTATTGTTGTGATATGACTATATAAATAACTTATGTTTTTTTTTTGTGTATTTGTTTACGTCTTCAGTTGTAAGTTGTTTTATTTTATTTCTGTATTCAATAAATTACGACTAGCAAAAATGTATGATATAAGGGCACTCCGAACCCCCAAACTCCTAAAAATGAAGGTACACTCATGATTTTATTTTATTTTGTAGATTAGACCTTTATCTAGCTCCTCGGGAGAGGTTTATAGTTAAAAAATTTGGGAGACATAAATAATACATCTATACTAGTCCACCTAGCCTCTTCTTCTCTCACTTTTATATTATAATATTCAAACAAAATTATATTATTGTGAACATGCTTGTTATTATTTATACTAGAAATACTGTCGTTTTGGGTTTTAAAATGTGAAAATAAGGTTATAATCATTAGTAATACAAATTTAAATAAAAGTTTATACTTTAGTACTGAAAGAGTTTATGTTTCTTAATAGTTAACAAAATTATTTTAATGTTGTTACTTTTCATTTCCTAGAACACAGGGCTCCCCAGAAGTATTGTTCTCCGTGGAGGACGATTCATATCTTGAGCCAGTGTAATAATTTTTTTTTTTTATTATCAAAGCATAAGAAAAAAATAGTTTAGTTTAAATACCAAATTTTATAATTTTCTGACAAGAAAATCATAATGTGCCACTGAAAGGGCTAAGGGTCTGCTGTAGTGGCAGCCATCTTGGATTTTTATCCCATAAGAGCAATGTTAAATTTCAAACCATTTATTTCGTTTATTTTTTATCATAAAATTGTTTGCAAGGTCTCATTTTAAGCACAGTCACAATACGCATCCGTCTTGCAATTTACATTTTTTTTAATGCTTTTGATTTTGACATTTTGTAAGTACAAAGTTTGATTTTTTTTTCCTAACACAATAAGAAATTAATAACGAAAAATAATTTGCAAGAAGGATCCGAAATTTTATAAAGAATATTCAGTTTTTTTTTCAACACTCAATTACAAAAGATAGACTTATAAAATGGTATGAAATGAGGCAATGTCAGCGCAAGAAATTGCACTGTTTAGATAGGGATATAGTGAGAGGCGTTTGCGTTCCGGTGGATTTCTCGTTTACTGGAGCAGACCCTTAACTCTGAACACTATGAGAAGCACTGTACTTAGCACGCCAACCCCATATTGGGAGTATTTTCAATACATAGTGCATTGCGGGCTTCGCACGCCATCCCCAGTATTAGGAGAATTTTCAATACGCAGTGAATTGCGTGATTCGCACGGCAATTTTAAGCCTAAGTGCTATGGACGCATATGTACATCCTCTTTAAAATATTACTGATTATTACGTAGAAAGGTTCAAAAATAAAAGATAAAGTAATTTCTACTCATTTAGGCTATAAATATAAAAAAATAAAAGGTCAGCTCCTAGCATAGGAAATACGAAATTTGCGTAGCAGCCAACGTGTTAAACAACAATTATTTCCATGCTCATTTTTAACATTTTGATATAGTTACCCTGGATGTATTATAGGATGTAAGGATGATGAATGATTTTGTTTTCTTAGAGTAAAGTATTTTTGTTGAACCTTCATTTGTAGGCCCACACACACACTAAACTTCATACCTGCGTTGTATAACCAGAATTATAATCTCCTATAGGCCTAATTATTTGTTTAGATAAAACTCCAAAACGTTTTATTCTAACACGAAAAATCTGAAAACATTGTTACTACCGGTCAAAAAGGTGAACCCGGTTGTTGGATCTTTTGGCCAACGAACTCGTCCGGGCCATTTAAAAAACCAACGAAGGTATCAAATTTGGACTTAAAATACGCCCGTTAGAGTGCGAACACATATATATGACGCTCGAAAACGTGTTCTGGGAGCCATGACCTGTGCTCATTTACTACTCCCGACCTTACGTTTCACCATAAGGGTCACTGTAATAGCTCACCTTTCTTATGGAAATTCGCTAATAAGGTAACTTACATCCCCTGACTTTCTTAAACTTTACTGCATCACACATGAGGTGTACAAATTGCCTACCTTCACATGACACGGCGCTAAAAACGTGAACTACAACACTGGTCTCCGACAAACAAGCACGTGGGAGTTTATTTAAAATAACAGCTTCTGTGTTCAGGAAGACAGAAAGACAGACTGCGTATATTTATTTAAATTGGTTTAATTTTATCGCAACAATACACCAAAATAATTAATTCAGTTAGTATTCAATTATTAGTTAGTTGTTAATTAAAACTGCTGTAACATTTAATTAAATGAAAATGACTTTACAGTAGTTGTAGGGTTGATCATACGACTATTTCCAAATTAAGGAAACGAGATTAATTACGATAGTGTAATTATAACAGGAGTGCTACAGAAATTTAATAATTTATTTTCCTGACTTTTCCCTCATCTGTTCTCAACTTCCATGACCCGACTCACGGCATATTCGAAATTATTTTACTACAACATTCCCATAACATTTTAGTAACATAAATTCTATTGTAAACATTTCTGCTTTCTATACGGACGAACTTCTTACAACATCATGCAAGGAAGACAAATAAAACAGGTGTATTTTAGTATATTACTCCAGTACACGCAGCTGAACCAAAAACACGTTCACTGCTAAGGACGCACATGTGAACTTGACACTGAACACTATGAGAAGCGGCCGACTCACAGTGCATTGCACGCCAACCCCCTTTTTGGGAGTATCTTCAATACACAATGCATTGCGTGCTTTGCACATTTACCTCCGTATGGGAGAATTTTCAATACACAATGCATTGCGTGCTTCGCACGCCAACCCCCATATTTTGAGTATTTTCAAT
>JAGFPH010008728.1:0-14910 GCA_018207615.1 Philaenus spumarius
AATTTGGGTTATTGGGTGGAATCTGTGTTGTTGGTTGGAATCTGGGTAATTAGTTAGAATCTGGATTATTGGTTGGACTCTGGGTTATTGATTCGAGTCTGGGTTATTGGTTAGAATCTGGATTATTATTTGGAGTCTGGGTTATTGATTCGAGTCTGGATTATTGGTTGGAATCTGGGTTATTGGTTAGAATCTGGGTTATTGGTTTGAATATGGTTTATTGGTTACAATATAGGTTATGGTTAGAATTTGGGCTATTGGGTGGAATCTCGTTTATTACAATATAGGTTATTGGTTAGAATCTGGATTACTTTTTACAATATAGGTTATTGGTTAGAATTTGGGTTATTGGGTGAAATCCGCGTTATTGGGCAGATTCTGGGTTATGTTTTATTACCTGGACTATTGGCTAGAATCTGTTTTATTCGTAAAAGTTTTGGTTATTTGGTGGAATCTGTGTTATTTTGTAGATTTTTGGTTATCTTTTAGAATCTGGATTATTGGTTAGAATCTGTTTTATTTTTAGAATCTGGGCTATTGAGTGGGATCAGAGTTATTGGATAAATTCTGGGTTATCTTTTAGCATGTGGGTTATTCGTTGGGTTCTGTTTTATTGGTTAGAATCTGGGTTATTTTTACAGTCTGGGTCTTGGCTAGAATCTTGATTGTTAGATAGAATATTGGTATTGGCTAGAATCTGGATTATTTTGTATAATATGGGTTATGGTTAAAATTTGGGTTCTTGGTTAGAATCTGGATTATTGGTGAGAAATTGGTTTATTAGCTGGGATCTAGGTTTAGATTCTGGGTTATCTTTTAGAATCTGGATTATTGGTTAGAATTTACATTAAAGGTTGAAACCTGTGTTATTGGTTATATGGTTAGGTCAGTACACATAGTATGTGAACTTTTGATGAGTTGTTGTTATAAATATAATCTATGCACACCGTTTAAGTCTTCTGAATCTACGGAACACTTGGCTTTCTTTGTAAACACTCAGTTCCGTGTATTTTCGAACCGCTTCAGGTATTGTTTAGCAACAACGATTACTAATATGTTTTACAAAATTAATTTCAAATCAGATGAAATACTTTCTAAGTAAACGAATTAAAATAATCGACGAGAGAGACTGAAATGGGCATTCACGAAAGGAAAGGTTTTGATCGAATTACATATAAAGGTGGAGTTAATGGGAATTCTTTGGGTGTTCTACCGCAAACAACGGTCTCGGATTTCAATTTAAATTCCTCGTCGACAACTATTCTCCAACCTTGCTTACCTGGTGTTTAGAATTTATATTAAAAATCAGCGAGTAAAATCTTGTTTCTTAAACAACGGTAACTTATTAATTTGTTTTGTATATCCCTCACCGTCTGTCTGTCTTAGCGGACCTTAGACATTGTTTAAATATCAAGCTCTTTAAGCAACGAAAGCGTTTCTCCATCACATACTTTGTATTGGAATTAGTATTAGATTTGTTTATAGTGCTAAAACAGTTATTTGCTATGCTTGTATTTTAAGGACAGAACAGAAATAATTAACCTGAATAAATACTAATTTAAAGCAACTATTTGGGAAATTGGTCTACTCCAGAAGCACTGAACAGCTGTCTGCGTGTACGAAATGTATTAGTAGAACTTGTGGCACCTCAGCCTACAATCCCGGCTCAATCGTTCCGCTCACAGCTGACAAATTCTCTTTTTATGGTATTTTACGTTTTGATTGATTTTGGGGAACCAGACGGGCTGTATAGTCGTGTGAAAACACAACATGTGCAGAACAATCTGCTATATTTATTTGTATTTATATACTAGTAGACCCGCAATGCTTTGCTATTTCTTTAATTTAAGGATTTATGGATTTAATTTTAAGGGAAGTTATTCCATTTCATTACATTGACAATCTAATTGTAAAATGGTTTTTATACCGCTTAAGAATATACTACACAAATTTAAATTTAGATTTATTAAACCTTTAGGCCTATAGATAATACAGTAAATCTTTTTTTTGTTTTTACCAAATCTAAAAAAACAAACTGATAGTTGTGAAGAATTGTAAAAAATCAGATTTTAATTTAGCCCAATTGGTTGCAAATAAACGTGTTTTGATTAATTGTAGGCCTAACCTAAAAATATGTTCAGTTTTTTATACAAATCAGCTGATTTATATATAATATGTAACAATCAATGTTTGAATTAAATTAAACTATAGTAAGCGTTAGTTAATTTTTGTTTTTGTTTGCTTTAAGTTAGTCAATCTAACCTAAAAAAGATGTTGGTTTTGAAGAATAATTAACTGATAAGTAAAGTTGCTATGGTAATGGATGTAAACAAACATGACGTGTTGCTAAGCTTTATTTATTTAACTAATAAATATAGTTAAATTAAATATTTAATAGGAGCTAATATTTATTTTAACTCCTATACTAAGTTTCAATTCGATATATTAAAATTCGGCCAATTTAGAATGAGCCAACGCTTCATATATGAATAAGATATCCCCTGTTAGTGATTTCCCCTGCTGCAAAATACATACCTGCATTATCGAATTTTTTCCAGACAAACCACTGCTCGGACGAAATAAATACATATGACCTTTTTTGTTGAAAAATACCTCCCCTACACGGTGGTATTTTATATTTTCCTCTATCTTCATCCCAGCTCGAAATATTAAGGATAATCGAAAAAAAATGATAATCGATTTTTTTTTCGACTTTGGGAAATCGATAGACTGGTAAACTTTTTTTATGTTAATCTACATACTTAAATGTTCTTATAAAAAAAAATTCAGCCGTATTGCAAATTACTGGTAGTTGTAACCTAGACCAACTGGGCTAATGTAAGTGTAACAGCTTGTCCTACGTCATAGGCTTAACCCGTTAACGTTAACACAATGTACAGTTTAATTGGTAATAGGCTACCTCTGAAATTGACATTGTGCTTCTTCATTTCGTAAGTTGTGTTAAAAATTTTACACTTCTCCCGTGTGATCTTAAGATCACAATTTAAATTTTTTTTATGCGCAGATAAAAATAAAAACAATATAAAAAACAATAAATTAAAACTCCCAGTTTGTGCCAAATGGCGTTGTCTGATTATTTAAATTATAAGAACAAGACTAAGGATTGAAGTAATTTTCACGAGTCATTAAGGACATAATGTTATTGGGACAATATTGCAGACAAACCGAGAGAGTGCTCAGTATTTGAATTGACATTTGATTAATTAATTATTTCTTTTCAGTCTGTTAATATACAAGTTGGAAAACAGTTTTCTTTCTGTAATAACTTCAATCAAAGTTGTGTTATTTTTAATCCAGCCAATTTATTCCAATAAAGTTCGCCTTGTTTGATTTTATTCTGTAAAAAAATATCCCTATCAAAGAATTTTGTAAAATCTGTAGATTTTATATTAAAATATCTAGTTTGTGCCAAATGGCGTTGTCTTCGGATCTAATTTAAATAAATTCAATTTACATTTGACAAAGGATATATTAAACTAGCACATCTATACTAAAGTTTATATAGCACATCCTTATATATAATTCTTTAAGCGAAATTTTAGATTCAAAATTGTGGGAATTTGGTAAATCGGAGGATGATGGGAGAGGTATCAAATTAAAGGTATCGATTCAAGGTTTGAGGGAAAAAATATAAGTTTTTTCTAAAATTAAAAACTAAGGGGTTTCTGAGGTCCCTGAAAAACGAAAAACCCCCATAAGAAATACAAGATAATTTAGAAACAGCTGCTTTGTTTACATTAAAACATTTGGTTTTAAATAAATAAATTAAAAACATAAAACAGCTGTTCTGTAAAATAATATGACAGTTAATGTAAATTATATTTTAAAATGAAATCTGCTACTTATTAACCTATAAAAGATACACGTTGACACACACATAGAAGAGAAACCTTACAAGTGTGATTTTTGGAAGGTTGTACGGCTGTTCTATTAACTTTCATACATTTATACTAATATTATAAATAGGTAAAAAAATTTTTTTATGTAGGGGGTAATCTCTGGCACTACGGAACCGATTGAAAAAATAGTTTTACTAAAAAAAGCTACACTTTCCTTGAGTAACATTCATTTCGATGAAAACTGTTTTTATTTCAATATTTGTAAATTTAGTCGGAAAAATTCTTAGGTTAGACCTAGAATAATGAACCAACACATGTATTTACATTTATTACCATAGCAACCAATTGAATAAAATAACAGATAATATAGCTGTTTGTTCCAATATTTCCATTAACAGCTGATTTCAAAATTTGAAGCAATTATTTTTGTATTTCTAGGTTTTAGGTTAGGGTTTTAAAGTGTAGACCTGAGCCTTGCTAGTTCTTTTAACCATTATTATAACTGCTATTGTCAAATATAAGAAATAATTTGATTTGAACATTTATCATTATTTATTATATTAGTTTTTTGAGGTTATTATTAATCGTACAACTTCATCATAAATAAAACATAACATTTGTTTTTAGAAGGCTCCATTGGGGGTTGGCGTGCGGAGCACGCAGGATTCTCCCCTAGTAAAGAGGTAAAATATTATAAAGAGGTAAATTTTTTTTGTATGTAGTAGGTAATTTCTGGAACTATTGAACCGATTGAAAAAATAGTTTTACTAATAAAAAGCTACACTATACCTGAGTAACATAAGCTATAATTAATTTTAATAAAAACATTTTTTATTTCTGTATATTTGTAAATTTTGTCGGAAAAAAATCTTAGGTTAGGCCTATACTGATAAACACAATGGTTCTTTTAACATTTATTATAACTGCTGTTATAAAATATACGAAATAATTTGATTTGAAAATATTTACCACCTTAGCTTTGATGTTATAATTAATTCTACACCTTTATTATAATAACATTAAACGTTTGGAAACAGTAAATATTTTCATTGTGGAAAGGTCCCGAATCACTGATATATAATAAATTAATAATAAAATTTTACCTTTTATGTCCATCAAGTGATCCACTTATGTGAAAAAACACACTACCGCGGTTTCAGACGATATCACTCATCCATCATCAGGTGAAATTATCACTCCTAAGAGGTCGTCATTAACATTAAAAAATTGTCAGACATATAACAGCACAAATACAAAAACACACAAACAACGTACACATTTAACACAAATTGGAACACCCGTCCCATGTGGTCATCACAGATGCGGAGTCAGAACAAGGCCTAGACTTAAAATTACTTTCTAGGCCTAACCTAAAATGATTGTATGTATGTTGCCGTTAAGGCAGTTAAAATAAATTAAATACATACAATAATTTTAGGTTAGGCCTAGACTGATGAACCAACATTTTATGTTTATCGAGTATCAGCGCTTGACGATAATATCTGAACTGCGCCGGACGGAACGATCGTCTCTTAATTTAAATTGATGAACCAAAACGAATGTTTCTTGAATGTATTTACATTCATTGCTATAGCAAGCAATTAATAACACTTTTTTTTTGTGATGCATTACATTTTATATTTGTTAACTCATACTCCATTTCGCGTTAGGGAACTTCGTTCAAGCAATTGTTCTACTTTTTATTAATTTACCTTATTTTGAGATTCGTGTTTTGCATTAATATTCCGAGAAATTATATTTATTGTATTCTTAGCAGTGTTTTCAAGAGGAACTGGTACATTTTAGAATTAAATGATAATTTTAAAACCCTTCATCAAAAGAATATTAGTATTTTAACTGTTCCATTTTCAACTGGATGTTTAATTAAATTGTAAATATTATTTCCAGGTACAGCAGAAACCCAGAGGTGCAAAATTATTAAAAATATATCAAGTAATACGCGTTGTAAAAACACAGCTGTTGTCCCTTGACGTTCCCTAATTAATAACCTAATTAAATCGTTTAAATTATTTTCATAAATCAATACAAACATTGAATTGTTTTCTACGTAACACCCCTTTTGCGTTTCAACAAGGGCGTTAGCAGAAATACAAATTGCTACAATAATTAGTGCTGTTTTTAAACTGTATAAAATATTTTGCTCAGCTGAACGTGGTAATGTAATTTCAATTTTTTTTTACTGAGTTTTTTATTATGGTTTATTGTATCTTTGATAGTTTAATATTACTTTATATACTTCAGGTTAACATAACAATTACAATAACAGCACTAGATAGTAAATACATTTAATAGAGGGCTTCAACTCCTGCTCGCTTCGCTCATCAACCCCTATGGTGAAGCAAATGCATACAGATTATTGTATAGTATGATATTTTCACGGGAACCACGATAGATTAGGACATAGGTTTTTATATTATATAAGAGAGGCAATTTTCAAGTTATAAAATATGACCAAAATGTGATACGGTAAAGAGCTACCATTTTCACGCTACCGATGAAATGGACATTTTGATTCCTCATTTTAAGAGTTGAGGTAGGTATATGTTATATTCAAATCTAGGCACTCTTTAGGTACTCATTTCATCAAAAGGTATTTTTCAATTATAGTCTTTCCCTGTTATATCAAAACTGGAGGGCTCCACACCCGCTCACTTTGCTCACCACTCCTAAGCAAATGCAAATAAATTACTGTATTTATGATAATTTCACGGGAATAACGATTGATTAGGGCAGAGAGCTTTTGTTTTACACAGAAAAAAAGGCAATTATCAAGTTATGACCAAACTGATCAAATTGGCCTAGTAAAGTTGGCATAATTTTAACATTGATATGTGTTTGAATTATGATATTGCAAGCATTTATCATTGTTTGTGTTCGCTACTACCAAACTTAAGAAAACCGTTTGTTGTAAAGAAGAATTACCTGATTCTAAATTTGCCAATTTGGTTGCTATGGTAATAAATCTGGATGCTTTAAACTTTGGTTCAGTATGCCTAACCTAAAATTATTTTAAGTTTTTGATCAGAATCAGATGTATATAATAAATCATAGAATTGAACCGTACACAGTATTTGTAAATTAATATTTCACTAAAGTATTTGAATTAGCTTTACTTGACTCAATTATAATATGTAAAAACAGATGTTTGAACTTAATTATAATACATTAATCATTTTTGGTTGTTTTTCGTTTTGTGAACCTAACCTAAACATTTTGGTTATGAAAAATAACTAATTCAAAATTTTCTACGTTGGTTGCCATGTTAACGAATGTAAATGCATTCAACAATCATGTGTTGCTATATATAATCTGTTGACCCAGATCTGTTTTATCTGTTTTATGGTTGGGAGTGAACAAACATGTGTTCTGGCGTTTTTCAACCTTTAAAAATCGATATTTTTCAAAACCCTTTCTTAGCGCACTTCTACGTAGTTGTATAAGTTACCCTGAAAATGAAATGTTCAGTTATCATAGTTTTGGCTGTGTGTTGATTATGAATCAGTCAATCAGTCAGAACATCTTCTTTTATATATACAGATTACATGGCATATTTGTTAGGGTTAAACATACAGGGGTGTAAAACTAGTATGTATAAGTAATATTATTAGGGGTTCTAAGTTTTTCAAAACAAATTTTAACTCGGTAGTCGAAAAACCTTTAATTATAGCATGAAAAATCTGTTTATTTGTGAAATATTTAAGATCAGTTATTATTGTAGACCCCAATGTGTCCTACGAAGAGGTTTAAACGTTTGATTTTGTATAGCTCGCCAATTAATGCATCGATCTTTTTGAAACTTTACACACCCCACATAGAGGCTTTAAAAAATTTCTGTGAAAAGTTTAGTAGTACAACACTTGCAGAAACAAAATGGTGGAACAATGAAAAATGTATCTCCCTGTGTCATAAAGAGATATCCCCGAAGCTCATTTATATATTATACGTTTCAAAGTTAAGGGGGGGACTATTTGGACACCCTGTACAGTCAGTGAGTCAACTGTTATTTAGATCATCATTTATTTACAGTTGTTCTCATTTGCGTTGTACTTAATCTGTTCACGGCTTTTGTCGATTATCTTCATCTGCCTTACCTAGTTCATAAGCAAATTAAATTTCACACTCCCTTAAGCGAATAGTAATTTTCGTAACGTATTCATGTAGCTTAAATGGTAACGAAATAATTATATTATTTCTGATAATCACTATTGTTTCTGATAGGACTGATATACAACAAATCTGTTATGTATAATTCTTGAAGTGTAAATGCTGCAGGCATGGGATTAGTCCAGCTGATTGGGCAGAAACATTAGGAATGAAGCTACGGACTCATCCGAAACTATTATTTGCATATTTGATTTTGTGGTAAATCCGTGAGCGTTAATAATTTTAGAAATCATTCGTTTTAAAACGAATGTGCATTCATTTCGTACAGCTTATGATGTAGAAAAATATTAATAAAAATGAACTTGTTTGAATACTTTTCAATATGAAAATATTTGCTTTGTTAACACATTTATTTATCTGGGGCCTGTTCTGAATGGACGCACCTTTGTTGGATGCACTTACATTCATTACCATAGCAACCAACTTAGACAATTTAGAATCAGTAAATTATGTTTCATAACAAAATAGTTTTTGAAGTGTAAACTTCTGTAGGCGTACCACGTCCAACAAATTTGTATACATGTTTGTATAGGAGAGTAAGATAGTTTTCTTGTTGCTGAGGATGAATTGGATTTTACAGTCACGCGTTTCACCATGAATTTTGTGAAACGCTCCTAAAGTGAAACTTTCCTAATGTGAAACGCTCCTAAAGTGAAACGCTCCTAATGTGAAACGCTCCTAATGTGAAACGCTCCTAATGTGAAACTCTCCTAATGTGAAACGCTCCTAAAGTGAAACTCTCCTAATGTGAAACGCTCCTAAAGTGAAACTCTCCTAATGTGAAACGCTCCTAAAGTGAAACTTTCCTAATGTGAAACGCTCCTAAAGTGAAACTCTCCTAATGTGAAACGCTCCTAAAGTGAAACTCTCTTAATGTGAAACGCTCCTAAAGTGAAACTTTCCTAATGTGAAACGCTCCTAAAGTGAAACTTTCCTATTGTGAAACGCTCCTAAAGTGAAACTCTCCTAATGTGAAACGCTCCTAATGTGAAACGCTCCTAAAGTGAAACTCCCCTAATGTGAAACGCTCCTAAAGTGAAACGCTCCAAAAGTGAAACGCGTGATAGAGTTCCATCTGTTTGAAAAAAGTTTTGGTCTTGCCGAGATTCGAACCAGCAGAGTCCATCAACATGTACTATCGCATTAGCCGGTTAGGAAACAATCGCATTGCTAATTTAGTATATTTGAGTTTTGTATACCGGGTGAATCACACCACCCGAGCGCCAAATAACTTTTCCAGGCACCATTTTGAAACGGTTAGAGATAAAGTCAAAGTTTAAATATAATGAATTCATTTTCAGTATCCAGGATAAAAGTCCCGAAACGCGTCACTAACGAATATAAAGAAGAGGTCACGTGACGGAAGAAAAGAAGGTAAGAAACTTTATTTTTAAATATAAGAAATGTTTGATTTTGAAAGACCTTTTCAATGATGTGATTCACGACTAACGTTACTGTTTGGAGTTTTTTTAGTTTTAATAAGTTTTTTTTCCAAAAATGAATGTACTGTATTTTTAAAATTTGAAAATTTTTGAGTAAGGGATTTAAGCACATTTTTGTAAAGTGTTCTCATGAATCTAGGATAAAAATTTGGTCTGTGTAGGCTATGTTATGTGGTAACTATAAAACTAACCGTAAAACACTACTTTTTTACGTTTTGGAACACTCTGTACATACGCAGTAAGACAAGTTAAAACGTTTTTTTCCAAAATGATCAGTATCTACCTTTAAAAGAGGTATCACTCGACCTACCTTTACGCTTGAAAATTTTCCAAAATTGACCCCCACCCCCCAAAAAAGGACTTTTGGGGCATTTTTGATATTTGAAAACATTTTTACTGAATTCTCTAGGTTCGAAATACGGGGGTTTAAAGTTTAAACTAAAACGAAGGCTGTAGCTCATTTGGTTCCGTCGCTATACATTGCGCACGGGTGGTCTGTATACGCGTAACAGATTGTCCTACGTCAACTTAATGTTAATACAATGTAGGCCTATAGTTTAATTAGTAATACTTCTGAAATGGACATTGTGCTTCCTCATTTTGTAACTTTTGTTAATTAAACATTTTGCAATTCTCCCGTGTAGTCTTAAGGGTCTGCTGCAGTAAACGAGAAAGCAACCAGAAACGCAAACGCTTCTCTCTATAACCGTATCTAAACAGTGCAATTTCTTGCAGCTGAGCGATTCGACATTGCCTCATCTCAAACCATTTTATAAATTCATCTTTTGTAATTGAGTGCTGAAAAAACTGAATATTCTTTATAAAATTTCGGATCCGGCTTGCAAATTACTTTTCATTATTAATTTTTTATTGTGTTTGGAAAAAATTCAAACTTTGTACTTACAAAATGTCACTTACATAACAATAGAAAATAAAAATTTAAAAATTCGTCTTTAATAAAAATTTGGGTATAATTTATTATTTTTGTCACCAACGAATTGTAATTTAGATTTTCATGAAATTTACAAAAGATTATCTACAAAATTCGATGAAAGAGAAGTTATATTGCAGAGGACTGTATGTGACTGTTCGTCCTGGTATTGCAAAAGTCAATAATTACGTTTATTGTGTCTACTGGAGGTTGAGTAGGCCTACAATCAATGTCAGCGAGAAGAAACGCGTATAACGAGTGCTTCATTGAAGTAAAGTAATTGTCTGTTTTGTAGCTCTCAATCAGTCCTGCTTCAGAAAAGTAAATATAAACTGGTCTGAAGGGAGTGGCCAATCAGGCTTCTAATGTAAACTTGGGGCAATTGATAAAGTTGATTTTAACACGTTTACTGCTACGCAAATTTCGTATTTCCTAACCTAGGAGCTGACCTTTTACTTTTTATATTTATCGCCTAAATCAGTAGAAATAACTAAATGTTTTTATTTTGAACCTTTCTACGTAATAATCACTAATATTTTAAAGCGACCATAGCAGATAGGCTTAAAATTGGCGTTGAAAATAAAAAATACTCCCAACACGGGGGTTGGCGTGCAAAGCACGCAATTCACCGTGTATTGAAAATATTCCCAACACTAATGTTGGCGTGTGAAGCACGCAATGCATTGTGTATTGAAATTACTCGAAATACAGATGTTGGCGTGAGAAGCACGCAACGCACTGTGTATTGAAAATACTCCCAACACGGATGTTGGCGTGCGAAGCACGCAATGAACGGTGTATTGAAAATATTCCCAACACGGATGTTGGCGTGCGAAGCACGCAATGCACCGTGTATTGAAAATACCCCCAATGCGGGGGTAAGCGTGCGAAGCATGCAATGCTCTGTGTATTGAAAATACTGTACTCCTAACACGGGGGTTGGCGTGCGATGCACAGTGCGTCGGCCGCTTCTCATAGTGTTCAGTGTCAAGGTCACTTGTGCGTCCTTAACAGTGAACGTGTTGATTGATTTATTAGGGATTAACGAACAATCACGTATCCGAAACGCTGACGTGAGTTGAGCGAATTTTCAAAATCAAGTTTATATGTTTTAGGGATTCTACCAATTATTTGGGAAATTGGTCTACTTACGAAGGCGCTAGATGCTTGCGTGTACGAAATATATTAGTAGAATTAGTTTGGACTTCTACTTTCGAGTTCGCGCCTTGACCTCGAGGGATCGGAATAAATCCCCGATCCGGCCTCTGATCAGGAGCTGCCCACACGTGGATTTGTTTTATATTACGATTTCATCGATTTTGGGTAAACAAGACTTGCTATAAGGTCGTGTAAAAAACTAAATGTGTAGAATAATCTCCTGTATTTATATTTTGAGATAAATCCACTAAAAAATTGATTCTAGTACAAAAATCTCCAAAAATGTTTTCAATGTGGAACTTGATGGTCCTCGTGAAAAGAGTCTATCTTGATGATCCGCCTATAATAATTTATAAACTAACAGAACTTGATGGTCTACTATCCCTTTGAAGTACTGTGGAGGTAACAGCTCTGCTATTGGCTGACGTGGCTTGAGGGGAAATTGCCTGAAGGCAAACGCCTTGGTTTGTTTTGTGTTATTGTTTCTTATTAAGTTTTGATTTATATATATATATATATAAATTCATATATATATATATATATATACAATTTTTAATGACACCGCAAAACCTGTTCTGGGGACCATGATCGGTGCTCATTGACCAGAGCTACTACAATAGCTTATTTTTCCTTTGGAAATTTGCTAACAATAAGCGAATCGGACAGTTGTACAAAAATAAATTATTACTTTTTCAAACGGTCTATTAACTGATTAGAGGAAACTGTACCTTCTAGAAACAAAGTACAATTTTTCTTATTACATATTATTTTATTTATATCAAGAACTAGTAAACAACCGTGAAAAATCACAGGCAGATTGATTAGATTCACATCAGAAATACATAGTCAAAAAAAAAAAAAAAACACACACTATTTAAAAACAACATAGTTAATCTAGTCCTATGCTGACGGGGATTTTAAACTCGGTAATTGTGTACAATTATAAGGATTATAAAACTGTAGGCCTATTTGTTAAAAATTTTTACTTAAATAAAGATAAAATTATTAACTTTTAATTGATTATTTATAACTTCATATTGCTAGATCAAATGATTTAGAAGTTACTAATATTATAACGTAGAAATTAATAATCGCATATGTTTATATGTTATACGAAGTTGTCGAATGTTTCCGAAGCTAAACGAAAACTTGTAAACTTGTATAAATGAATACCTTTATATTGATAATAAAAGTTTGTATTCATATTCATTTTTAACCTCAAAGCAAATCTTATAACTTATTAAAGAATATATTAGTTCTTTAACTCATATTTTAAGAAAATCAACTTCACAAGGCTTATGTTGATTAAAGTTGTAAACATAAACCCAAAGGTTACGTAAACGTAACCAAAAATCTATGCTAGTTTTTGTTTTAGCAGATGATGGGTGAAATCAGATGTTAATTATACAAGAAATTATAATGATTGAAATTGTAACATAACCTCAAAGTATACTCTATGCTGGGTTTGTTTAAGTATTACAGATGATGGTTGAAATCAGATGTTACATTACAAGTTACTCACGTACGTACTGCCACGCGCAAACCTCCCTACCCTCTTAATTTATTCAATAAACACAACCTTTTGTTGTTAACTTTAACACTTTCCCTCATCAAATAACACCCAAGTGTTTTCAGGCCTTATTTGACGTTGTTCTGTTGTACTACCCCGTGAGAACAATTTGAGAGGTTTGGCGAGGGCAAGAAAAGGAAAACTTTTTGTTTCCTATTCTTAAGTTTTAAATTTTAAATTAATTAGACCTGTTTTGTCTTTTGTGTAGTACACTAGCTCAATTCTAGACTCTTTTTCGGGATCGTTCCCTTTGGAGTTAAATTTGTAGTGATCCGTGAATAACTCACCTGCTGACTTAATTACACTAGAGCACTGAATGGTTTTAGGATTAATTTGATTGGATTTGTAAATTATATATTCAAAATTTTTCTATTGAAAACACAAAAACGATTTATTAATTAACATAAATCCATTAACTTTGAAACAACAAATTATTATTTTCAAAAACACAATGAAATTTATTAATCTTTAACTTATAATTACATATATTGAAAAGTAGCAAAGTGATTAATTAATTTATTAATTAAAATTTGTATATTAATGATTATATTATTTACATACGACGATTTGCCATTGTGAGTAATGAAATTTACTAAACGAGTTTACTTTATTCAATTTCCCCAGAATCTACTTGAATTTATTTATTTAGTTTATTTTAATTTATTTATTATTTTGTAAAAAAGGGATTTATTTAAAATTATAAGTAACAATGATCGTTTGCCACTTACAGAACACAAGAAGTTCGACGCGTAATTCCTTCTGTCGATTTCCAGCGATTTAAAGTTGTTCTCCTTGGTCCCCAGAATGGTTTCTTCGGCTTACAGTTGTCTTCTCCTAGACTTAATTAAAGTTGTCCTCTCCCAGTTGATTGTAGTATCTTTTGGCAAGATAGGCCGTTTATATGGATATTCTTCTCCCGAAATTATCACGACCCGACTTAGCTTTAGGCCGGAGCTAGAAACGTAACGCACACCGAACTGATCGCCCTTTGACTTTCTCTAAGTACCCTCGGAGCTTGGTCAGATGTCTACTCGTTGGCGTTCCGTGCTAAACTGATGCTAGAGGGGATGCAGGCTTCTATCCTCGACTTTTAACTTGTCAAACCAACATCTTCCTCTATGTAACAAGAAATCCTGATTTCTTGCTTTAGAAATATATTTTTTGGTCTTAATATATTTCTTGATTTATTTGATGAATTTTAGTGCCTTTATTTCCCATCGATTAGGCCTAATTTAATTATTATCTTCATTTATTGAATTACAATGTGCGGTCCGTTTTGTTTTGCGTAGTAGATCCGATGACGTCACTTCCCCCTCGGAGCTTGGGCCTTGCGTGCCTGTATGAGCTTGTCGATTGACAATTTTTGCATTGATTTCACCCAAACTCTATAACTTCTTTTTGCGTGGTCGGATTTTGGTTTTATTGACTTCTATGGATTGGTTGACGTTTTCTGGTGTCTCTTTAATTTGAATGGCGTTTCTACTCCTCTTCCTTCTTGAGTTATAGACTTCGTTAGTTTTGCTTAAATTTTGAAATTTATTTCCTGTAAATTTGAAATTTTCCATTTTTTCTTGCTTGTATCTTCTTCGGTTGGTCTTGAAACGCGCTAATCTGGTGTTGGATTTTTGATAGCTTGTTTGGTTGTCTAGTTATTCAGCTTGATGTTACTCTAATTGGCTTCGTTTGGCTTTCGGCGTCTCATTCCCCCCCTTTAAAGCTCTTTTCATATCTCACATGGCATTACAATTTATTACACATACATAT